>JBBPBR010001167.1:0-60641 GCA_037974775.1 Cicer pinnatifidum | reverse complement strand
ATCATCCAATGACACAAACACACCTATTGGATGCACAAGATTAGTTTTAAACCCTAATTGGACAAGAATATGCCTAGGGAGGACGAAAATGACCTAATTGATCATCCAATGACATAAACACACCTATTGGATGCACAAGATTGGTTAAAAACCCTAATTGGACAAGTATAAGCCTAGGGAGGACGAAAATAACCTAATTGATCATCCAATGACACATACACACCTATTAGATGCACAAGATTGGTTAAAAACCCGAATTGGACAAGAATAAGCCTAGGGAGGACGAAAATGACCTAATTGATCAGCCAATGACACAAACACACCTATTGGATGCACAAGATTGGTTAAAAACCCTAATTGGACAAGAATATGCCTAGGGAGGACGAAAATGACCTAATTGATCATCCAATGACACAAACACACCTATTGGATGCACAAGATTGGTTAAAAACCCTAATTGGACAAGAATATGCCTTGGGAGGACGAAAATGACCTAAATGTTAATCCAAGGACACAAATGAACTTATTGGATGCACAAGATCGGTTAAAAACCCTAATTGGACAAGAATAAGCCTAGGGAGGACGAAAATGACCTAATTGATCATCCAATGACACAAACACACCTATTGCATGAACAAGATTGGTTAAAAACCCTAATTGGACAAGAATAAGCCTAGGGATGACGAAAATGACCTAAATGTTAATCCAATGACACAACTCAACTTATTGGATGCACAAGATTGGTTAAAAACCCTAATTGGACAAGAATAAGCCTAGGGAGGACGAAAATGACCTAAATGTTAATCCAATGACACAACTCAACTTATTGGATGCACAAGATTCGTTAAAAGCCCTAATTGGACACGAATAAGCCTAGGGAGGACGAAAATGACCTAATTGATCATCCAATGACACAAACACATCTATCGGAAGCACAAGATTGGTTAAAAACCCTAATTGGACAAGAATATGCAAAGGGAGGACGAAAATGACCTAATTGATCATCCAATGACACAAACACACCTATTGGACGCACAAGATCGGTTAAAAACCCTAATTGGACAAGAATAAGCCTAGGGAGGACGAAAATGACCTAATTGATCATCCAATGACACAAACACACCTATTGCATGCACAAGATTGGTTAAAAACCCTAATTGGACAAGAATAAGCCTAGGGATGACGAAAATGACCTAAATGTTAAACCAATAACACAACTCAACTTATTGGATGCATAAGATTGGTTAAAAACCCTAATTGGACAAGAATAAGCCTAGGTAGGACGAAAATGACCAAATTGATCATCCAATGACACAAACACACTTATTGGATGCACAAGATTGGTTAAAAACCCTAATTGGACAAGAATATGCCTAGGGAGGACGAAAATGACCTAATTGATCATCCAATGACACAAACACACCTATTGGATGCACAAGATTGGTTAAAAACCCTAATTGGACAAGAATATGCTTAGGGAGGACGAAAATGACCTAAATATTAATTTAATGACACAAACAAACTTATCGGATGCACAAGATTGGTTAAAAACCCTAATTGGACAAGAATAAGCCTAGGGAGGATGAAAATGACCTAATTGATCATCCAATGACACAAACACACCTATTGGATGCACAAGATTGGTTAAAAACCCTAATTGGACAAGAATAAGCCTAGGGAGGACGAAAATGACCTAATTGATCATCCAATGACACAAACACACCTATTGCATGCACAAGATTGGTTAAAAACCCTAGTTGGACAAGAATAAGCCTAGGGATGACGAAAATGACCTAAATGTTAATCCAATGACACAACTCAACTTATTGGATGCACAAGATTGGTTAAAAACCCTAATTGGACAAGAATAAGCCTAGGGAGGACGAAAATAACCTAATTGATCATCCAATGACACAAACACACCTATTGGATGCACAAGATTGGTTAAAAACTCTAATTGGACAAGAATATGCCTAGGGAGGACGAAAATGACCTAATTGATCATCCAATGACACAAACACACCTATTGGATGCACAAGATTGGTTAAAAACTCTAATTGGACAAGAATATGCCTAGGGAGGACGAAAATGACCTAATTGATCATCGAATGACACAAACACACCTATTGGATGCCCAAGATTGGTTAAAAACCCTAATTGGACAAGAATAAGCCTAGGGAGGACGAAAGTGACCTAATTGATCATCCAATGACACAAACACAATTATTGGATGCACAAGATTGGTTAAAAACCCTAATTGGACAAGAATATGCCTATGGAGGACAAAAATCACCTAATTGATCATCCAATGACACAAACACACCTATTGGATGCACAAGATTGGTTAAAAACCCTAATTGGACAAGAATAAGCCTAGGGAGGACGAAAATGACCTAATTGATCATCCAATGACACAAACACACCTATTGGATGCACAAGATTGGTTAAAAACCCTAATTGGACAAGAATATGCCTAGGGAGGACGAAAATGACCTAAAGGTTAATCCAATGACACAAATAAACTTATTGGATGAATAAGATTGGTTAAAAACCCTAATTGGACAAGAATAAACCTAGCGAGGACGAAAATGACCTAAATGTTAATCCAATGACACAACTCAACTTATTGGATGCACAAGATTGGTTAAAAACCCTAATTGGACAAGAATAAGCCTAGGGAGGACGAAAATGACCTATATGTTAATCCAATGACACAACTCAACTTATTGGATGCACAAGATTGGTTAAAAACCTTAATTGGACAAGAATAAGCATAGGGAGGACGGAAATGACCTAATTGATCATCCAATGACACAAACACACCTATTGGATGCACAAGATTGGTTAAAAACCCTAATTGGAAAAGAATATGCCTAGGAAGGACGAAAATGACCTAATTGATCATCCAATGACACAAACACACCTATTGGATGCACAAGATTGGTTAAAAACCCTAATTGGACAAGAATAAGCCTAGGGAGGACGAAAATGACCTAATTCATCATCCAATGACACAACCACACCTATTGGATGCACAAGATTGGTTAAAAACCCTAATTGGACAAGAATATACCTAGGGAGGACGAAAATGATCTAATTGATCATCCAATGACACAAACACACCTATTGGATGCACAAGATTGGTTAAAAACCATAATTGTACAAGAATAAGCCTAGGGAGGACGAAAATGACCTAATTGATCATCCAATGACACAAACACACCTATTGGATGCACAAGATTGGTTAAAAACCCTAATTGGACAAGAATATGCCTAGGGAGGACGAAAATGACCTAAATATTAATTCAATGACACAAACAAACTTATCGGATGCACAACATTGGTTAAAAACCCTAATTGGACAAGAATAAGCTTTGGGAGGACGAAAATGACCTAATTGATCATCCAATGACACAAACACACCTATTAGATGCACAAGATTGGTTAAAAACCCTAATTGGACAAGAATAAGCCTAGGGAGGACGAAAATGACCTAATTGATCATCCAATGACACAAACACACCTATTGGATGCACAAGATTGGTTAAAAACCCTAATTGGACAAGAATATGCCTAGGGAGGACGAAAATGACCTAAATATTAATTCAATGACATAAACAAAGTTATTGGATGCACAAGATTGGTTAAAAACCCTAATTGGACAAGAATAAGCCTAGGGAGGACGTAAATGACCTAATTGATCATCCAATGACACAAACACACCTATTGGATGCACAAGATTGGTTAAAAACCCTAATTGGACAAGAATATGCCTAGGGAGGACGAAAATGACCTAAATATTAATTCAATGACACAAAAAAACTTATCGGATGCAATAGATTGGTTAAAAACCCTAATTGGACAAGAATAGGCCTACGGAGGGCGAAGATGACCTAATTGATCATCCAAAGACACAAACACACCTATTGGATGCACAAGATTGGTTAAAAACCCTAATTGGACAAGAATAAGCCTAGGGAGGACGAAAATGACCTAATTGATCATCCAATGACACAAACACACCTATTGGATGCACAAGATTGGTTAAAAACCCTAATTGGACAAGAATAAGCCTAGGGAGGACGAAAATGACCTAATTGATCATCCAATGACACAAACACACCTATTGGATGCACAAGATTGGTTAAAAACCCTAATTGGACAAGAATATGCCTAGGGAGGACGAAAATGACCTAAATGTTAATCTAATGACACAAATGAACTTATTAAATGTACAAGATTGGTTAAAAACCCTAATTGGACAAGAATAAGCCTAGGGAGGACGAAAATGACCTAAATGTTAATCCAATGACACAACTCAACTTATTGGATGCACAAGATTGGTTAAAAACCCTAATTGGACAAGAATAAGCCTATGGAGAACGATAATGACCTAATTGATCATCCAATGACACAAACACACCTATTGGATGCACAAGATTGGTTAAAAACCCTAATTGGACAAGAATAAGCCTAGGGAGGACGAAAATGACCTAAATGTTAATCCAATGACACAACTCAACTTATTGGATGCACAAGATTGGTTAAAAACCCTAATTGGACAAGAATATGCCTAGGGAGTACGAAAATGACCTAATTGATCATCCAATGACACAAACACACCTATTGGATGCACAAGATTGGTTTAAAACCCTAATTGGACAAGAATATGCCTAGGGAGGACGAAAATGACCTAAATATTAATTCAATGACATAAACAAACTTGTTGGATGCACAAGATTGGTTAAAAACCCTAATTGGACAAGAATAAGCCTAGGGAGGACAAAAATGACCTAATTGATCATCCAATGACACAAACACACCTATTGGATGCACAAGATTGGTTAAAAACCCTAATTGGACAAGAATAAGCCTAGGCAGGACGAAAATGACCTAATTGATCGTCCAATGACACAAACACACCTATTGGATGCACAAGATTGGTTAAAAACCCTAATTGGACAAGAATAAGCCTAGGGAGGACGAAAATGACCTAATTGATCATCCAATGACACAAACACACCTATTGGATGCACAAGATTGGTTAAAAACCCTAATTGGACAAGAATAAGCCTAGGGAGGACGAAAATGACCTAATTGATCATCCATTGCCACAAACACACCTATGGGATGCACAAGATTGGTTAAAAACCCTAATTGGACAAGAATATGCCTTGGGAGGACGAAAATGACCTAATTGGTCATCCAATGACACAAACACACCTATTGGATGCAAAAGATTGGTTAAAAACCCTAATTGGACAAGAATAAGCCTAGGGAGGACGAAAATGACCTAATTGATCATCCAATGACACAAACACACCTATTGGATGCACAAGATTGGTTAAAAACCCTAATTGGACAAGAATAAGCCTAGGGAGGACGAAAATGACCTAATTGATCATCCAATGACACAAACACACCTATTGGATGCACAAGATTGGTTAAAAACCCTAATTGGACAAGAATATGCCTAGGGAGGACGAAAATGACCCAAATATTAATTCAATGACACAAACAAAGTTATTGGATGCACAAGATTGGTTAAAAACCCTAATTGGACAAGAATAAGCCTAGGGAGGACGAAAATGACCTAATTGATCATCCAATGACACAAACACACCTATTGGATGCACAAGATTGGTTAAAAACCCTAATTGGACAAGAATATGCCTAGGGATTACGAAAATGACCTAAATATTAATTCAATGACACAAAAAAACTTATCGGATGCACAAGATTGGTTAAAAACCCTAATTGGACAAGAATAAGCCTAGGGACATCGAAAATGACCTAAATGTTAATCCAATGACACAACTCAACTTATTGGATGCACAAGATTGGTTAAAAACCCTAATTGGACAAGAATATGCCTAGGGAGGACGAAAATGACCTAAATGTTAATCCAATGACACAACTCAACTTATTGGATGCACAAGATTGGTTAAAAACCCTAATTGGACAATAATAAGCCTATGGAGGACGAAAATGACCTAATTGATCATCCAATGACACAAACACACCTATTGGATGCACAAGATTGGTTAAAAACCCTAATTGGACAAGAATAAGCCTAGGGAGGACGAAAATAACCTAATTGATCATCCAATGACACAAACACACATATTGGATACACAAGATTGGTCTAAAACTCTAATTGGACAAGAATATGCCTAGGGAGGACGAAAATGACCTAAATGTTAATCCAATGACACAAATGAACTTATTGGATGCACAAGATTGGTTAAAAACCCTAATTGGACAAGAATAAGCCTAGGGAGGACGAAAATGACCTAAATGTTAATCCAATGACACAACTCAACTTATTGGATGCAAAAGATTGGTTAAAAACCCTAATTGGACAAGAATAAGCCTATGGAGGGCGAAAATGACCTAATTGATCATCCAATGACACAAACACACCTATTGGATGCACAAGATTGGTTAAAAACCCTAATTGGACAAGAATAAGCCTAGGGAGGACGAAAATGACCTAAATGTTAATCCAATGACACAACTCAACTTATTGGATGCACAAGATTGGTTAAAAACCCTAATTGGACAAGAATAAGCCTAGGGAGGACGAAAATGACCTAATTGATCATCCAATGACACAAACACACCTATTGGATGCACAAGATTGGTTAAAAACCCTAATTGGACAAGAATATGCCTAGGGAGGACGAAAATGACCTAAATATTAATTCAATGACACAAACAAAGTTATTGGATGCACAAGATTGATTAAAAACCCTAATTTGACAAGAATAAGTCTAGGTAGGACGAAAATGACCTAATTGATCATCCAATGACACAAACACACCTATTGGATGCACAAGATTGGTTAAAAACCCTAATTGGACATGAATAAGCCTAGGGACGACGAAAACGACCTAATTGATCATCCATTGACACAAACACACCTATTGGATGAACAAGATTGGTTAAAAACCCTAATTGGACAAGAATAAGCCTAGGGAGGACGAAAATGACCTAATTGATCATCCAATGACACAAACACACCTATTGGATGCACAAGATTGGTTAAAAACCCTAATTGGACAAGAATATGCCTAGGGAGGACGAAAATGACCTAAATATTAATTCAATGACACAAACAAAGTTATTGGATGCACAAGATTGGTTAAAAACCCTAATTGGACAAAAATAAGCATAGGGAGGACGTAAATGACCTAATTGATCATCCAATGACACAAACACACCTATTGGATGCACAAGATTCATTAAAAACCCTAATTGGACAAGAATATGCCTAGGGAGGACGAAAATGACCTAAATGTTAATCCAATGACACAACTCAACTTATTGGATGCACAAGATTGGTTAAAAACCCTAATTGGACAAGAATAAGCCTAGGGAGGACGAAAATGAACTAATTGATCATCCAATGACACAAACACACCTATTAGATGCACATGATTGGTTAAAAACCCTAATTGGACAAGAATAAGCCTAGGGAGGACGAAAATGACCTAATTGATCATCCAATGACACAAACACACCTATTGGATGCACAAGATTGGTTAAAAACCCTAATTGGACAAGAATATGCCTAGGGAGGACGAAAATGACCTAATTGATCATTCAATGACACAAACACACCTATTGGATGCACAAGATTGGTTAAAAACTCTAATTGGACAAGAATAAGCCTAGGGAGGACGAAAATGAGCTAATTGATCATCCAATGACACAAACACACCTATTGGATGCACAAGATTGGTTAAAAACCCTAATTGGACAAGAATAAGCCTAGGGAGGACGAAAATGACCTAATTGATCATCCAATGACACAAACACACCTATTGGATGCACAAGATTGGTTAAAAACCCTAATTGGACAAGAATATGCCTAGGGAGGACGAAAATGAGCTAATTGATCTTCCAATGACACAACTCAACTTATTGGATGCACAAGATTGCTTAAAAAACCTAATTGGACAACAATAAGCTTAGGGAGGAAGAAAATGACCTAATTGATCATCCAATGACACAAACACACCTATTGGATGCACAAGATTGGTTAAAAACCTTAATTGGACAAGAATATGCCTAGGGAGGACGAAAATGACGTAAATGTAAATTCAATGACACGAACGAACTTATTGGATGCACAAGATTGGTTAAAAACCCTAATTGGACAAGAATAAGCCTAGGGAGGACGAAAATGACCTAATTGATCATCCAATGACACAAACACACCTATTGCATGCACAAGATTGGTTAAAAACCCTAATTGGACAAGAATAAGCCTAGGGATGACGAAAATGACCTAAATGTTAATCCAATGACACAACTCAACTTATTGGATGCACAAGATTGGTTAAAAACCCTAATTGGACAAGAATAAGCCTAGGGAGGACGAAAATAACCTAATTGATCATCCAATGACACAAACACACCTATTGGATGCACAAGATTGGTTAAAAACTCTAATTGGACAAGAATATGCCTAGGGAGGACGAAAATGACCTAATTGATCATCCAATGACACAAAAACACCTATTGGACGCACAAGATCGATTAAAAACCCTAATTGGACAAGAATAAGGATAGGGAGGACGAAAATGACCTAATTGATCATCCAATGACACAAACACATCTATCGAAAGCACAAGATTTGTTAAAAACTCTAATTGGACAAGAATATGCTTATGCAGGACGAAAATGACCTAATTAATCATCCAATGACACAAACACACCTATTGGATGCACAAGATCGGTTAAAAACCCTAATTGGACAAGAATATGCCTAGGGAGGACGAAAATGACCTAATTGATCATCCAATGACACAAACACACCTATTGGATGTACAAGATTGGTTAAAAACCCTAATTGGACAAGAATATGCCTAGGGAGGACGAAAATGACCTAATTGATCATCCAATGACACAAATGAACTTATTGGATGCACAAGATTAGTTAAAAACCCTAATTGGACAAGAATATGCCTAGGGAGGACGAAAATAACCTAATTGATCATCCAATGACTATAACACACCTATTGGATGCACAAGATTGGTTAAAAACCCTAATTGGACAAGAATATGCCTAGGGAGGACGAAAATGACCTAAATGTTAATCCAATGACACAAATGAACTTATTGGATGCACAAGATTGGTTAAAAACCCTAATTAGACTAGAAAAAGCCTAGGGAGGACAAAAATGACCTAATTGATCATCCAGTGACACAAACACGCCTATTGGATGCACAAGATTGGTTAAAAACCCTAATTGGACAAGAATAAGCCTAGGGAGGACGAAAATGACCTAATTGATCATCCATTGCCACAAACACACCTATTGGATGGACAAGATTGGTTAAAAACCCTAATTGGACAAGAATATGCCTAGGGAGGACGAAAATGACCTAATTGATCATCCAATGACATAAACACACCTATTGGATGCACAAGATTGATTAAAAACCCTAATTGGACAAGAATAAGCCTAGGGAGGACGAAAATAACCTAATTGATCATCCAATGACACAAACACACCTATTGGATGCACAAGATTGGTTAAAAACCCTAATTGGACAAGAATATGCCTAGGGAGGACAAAAATGACCTAAATGTTAATCCAAGGACACAAATGAACTTATTGGATGCACAAGATTGGTTAAAAACCCTAATTGGACAAGAATAAGCCTAGGGAGGACGAAAATGACCTAAATGTTAATCCAATGACACAACTCAACTTATTGGATGCACAAGATTGGTTAAAAACCCTAATTGGACAAGAATAAGCCTAGGGAGGACGAAAATGACCTAATTGATCATCCAATGACACAAACACACCTATTTAATGCACAAGATTGGTTAAAAACCCTAATTGGACAATAATATGCCTAGGGACGACGAAAATGAGCTAATTGATCATCAAATGACACAACTTAACTTATTGGATGCACAAGATTGGTTAAAAACCCTTATTGGGCAAGAATATGCCTAGGGAGGACGAAAATGACCTAATTGATCATCCAATGACACAAACACACCTATAGGATGCACAAGATTGGTTAAAAACCCTAATTGGACAACAATAAGCCTAGGGAGGACAAAAATGACCTAATTGATCATCCAATGACACAAACACACCTATTGGATGCACAAGATTGGTTAAAAACCCTAATTGGACAAGAATAAGCCTAGGGAGGACGAAAATAACCTAATTGATCATCCAATGACACAAACACACCTATTGGATGCACAAGATAAGTTAAAAACCCTAATTGGACAAGAATATGCCTAGGGAGGACGAAAATGACCTAAATGTTAATCCAATGACACAAATGAACTTATTGGATGCACAAGATTGGTTAAAAACCCTAATTGGACAAGAATAAGCCTAGGGAGGACGAAAATGACCTAAATGTTAATCCATTGAAACAACTCAATTTATTGGATGCACAAGATTGGTTAAAAACCCTAATTGGACAAGAATAAGCCTAGGGAGGACGAAAATGACCTAATTGATCATCCAATGACACAAACACACCTATTGGATGCACAAGATTGGTTAAAAACCCTAATTGGACAAGAATAAGCCTAGGGAGGACGAAAATGACCTAAATGTTAATCCAATGACACAACTCAACTTATTGAATGCACAAGATTGGTTAAAAACCCTAATTGGACAAGAATATGCCTATGGAGGACGAAAATGACCTAAGTGATCATCCAATGACACAAACACACCTATTGGATGCACAAGATTGGTTAAAAACCCGAATTGGACAAGAATATGCCTAGGGAGGACGAAAATGACCTAATTGATCATCCAATGACACAAACTCACCTATTGGATGCACAAGATTGGTTAAAAACCCTAATTGGACAAGAATAAGCCTAGGGAGGACGAAAATGACCTAATTGATCATCCAATGACACAAACACACCTATTGGATGCACAAGATTGGTTAAAAACCCTAATTGGACAAGAATATGCCTAGGGAGGACGAAAATGACCTAATTGATCATCCAATGACACAAACACACCTATTGGATGCACAAGATTGGTTAAAAACCCTAATTGGACAAGAATAAGCCTAGGGAGGACAAAAATGACCAAAATGTTAATCAAATGACACAACTCAACTTATTGGATGCACAAGATTGGTTAAAAACCCTAATTGGACAAGAATAAGCATAGGGAGGACGAAAATGACCTAATTGATCATCCAATGACACAAACACACCTATTGGATGCACAAGATTGGTTAAAAACCCTAATTGGACAAGAATATGCTTAGGGAGGACGAAAATGACCAAAATATTAATTTAATGACACAAACAAACTTATCGGATGCACAAGATTGGTTAAAACCCCTAATTGGACAAAAATAAGCCTACGGAGGACGAAAATGACCTAATTGATCATCCAAAGACACAAACACACCTATTGGATGCACAAGATTGGTTAAAAACCCTAATTGGACAAGAATAAGCCTAGGGAGGACGAAAATGACCTAAATGTTAATCCAATGACACAACTCAACTTATTGGATGCACAACATTGGTTAAAAATCCTAATTGGACAAGAATAAGCCTATGGAGGACGAAAATGACCTAATTGATCATCCAATGACACAAATGAACGTATTGGATGCGTAAGATTGGTTAAAAACCCTAATTGCACAAGAATAAGCCTAGGGAGGACGAAAATGACCTAAATGTTAATCCAATGACACAACTCAACTTATTGGATGCACAAGATTGGTTAAAAACCCTAATTGGACAAGAATAAGCCTAGGGAGGACGAAAATGACCTAATTGATCATCCAATGACACAAACACACCTAATTGATGCACAAGATTGGTTAAAAACCCTAATTGGACAAGAATAAGCCTATGGAGGACGAAAATGACCTAATTGATCATCCAATGACACAAACACACCTATTGGATGGAAAAGATTGGTTAAAAACCCTAATTGGACAAGAGTAAGCCTAGGAAGGACACAAATAACCTAATTGATCATACAATGACTCAAACACACCTATTGGATGCACAAGATAGGTTAAAAACCCTAATTGGACAAGAATATGCCTAGGGAGGACGAAAATGACCTAAATGTTAATCCAATGACACAAATGAACTTATTGGATGCACAAGATTGGTTAAAAACCCTAATTGGACAAGAATAAGCCTAGGGAGGACGAAAATGACCTAAATGTTAATCCATTGAAACAACTCAATTTATTGGATGCACAAGATTGGTTAAAAACCCTAATTGGACAAGAATAAGCCTAGGGAGGACGAAAATGACCTAATTGATCATCCAATGACACAAACACACCTATTGGATGCACAAGATTGGTTAAAAACCCTAATCGGACAAGAATAAGCCTAGGGAGGACGAAAATGACCTAATTGATCATCCAATGACACAAACACACCTATTGGATGCGCAAGATTAGTTAAAAACCCTAATTGGACAAGAATTTGCCTAGGGAGGACGAAAATGACCTAATTGATCATCCAATGACACAAACACACCTATTGGATGCACAAGATTGGTTAAAAACCCTAATTGGACAAGAATATGCCTAGGGAGGACGAAAATGACCTAAATGTTAATCCAATGACACAAATGAACTTATTGGATGTACAAGATTGGTTAAAAACCCAAATTGGACAAGAATAAGCCTAGGGAGGACGAAAATGACCTAATTGATCATCCAATGACACAAACACACCTATTGGATGCACAAGATTGGTTAAAAACCCTAATTGGACAAGAATAAGCCTAGGGAGGACGAAAATGACCTAAATGTTAATCCAATGACACAACTCAACTTATTTGATGCACAAGATTGGTTAAAAACCCTAATTGGACAAGAATAAGCATGGGGAGGACGAAAATGACCTAATTGATCATCCAATGACACAAACACACCTATTGGATGCACAAGATTGGTTAAAAACCCTAATTGGACAAGAATATGCTTAGGGAGGACGAAAATGACCTAAATATTAATTTAATGACACAAACAAACTTATCGGATGCACAAGATTGGTTAAAACCCCTAATTGGACAAAAATAAGCCTACGGAGGACGAAAATGACCTAATTGATCATCCAAAGACACAAACACACCTATTGGATGCACAAGATTGGTTAAAAACCTTAATTGGAAAAGAATAAGCCTAGGGAGGACGTAAATGACCTAATTGATCAGCCAATGACACAAACACACCTATTGGATGCACAAGATTGGTTAAAAACCCTAATTGGACAAGAATATGCCTAGGGAGGACGAAAATGACCTAATTGATCATCCAATGACACAAACACACCTATTGGATGCACAAGATTGGATAAAAGCCCTAATTGGACAAGAATATGCCTAGGGAGGACGAAAATGACCTACATATTAATTCAATGACACAAACAAACTTATTGGATGCACAAGATTGGTTAAAAACCCTAATTGGACAAGAATATGCCTAGGGAGGACGAAAATGACCTAATTGATCATCCAATGACACAAACACACCTATTGGATGCACAAGATTGGTTAAAAACCCTAATTGGACAAGCATAAGCCTAGGGAGGACAAAAATGACCTAAGTGATCATCCAATGACACAAACACACCTATTGGATGCACAAGATTGGTTAAAAACCCTAATTGGACAAGAATATGCCTAGGGAGGACGTAAATGACCTAATTGATCATCCAATGACACAAATACACCTTTTTGATGCACAAGATTGGTTAAAAACCCTAATTGGACAAGAATAAGCCTAGGGAGGACGAAAATTACCTAATCGATCATCCAATGACACAAACACACCTATTGGATGCACAAGATTGGTTAAAAACCCTAATTGGACAAGAATATGCCTAGGGAGGACGAAAATGACCTAAATGTTAATCCAATGACACAAATGAACTTATTGGATGCACAAGATTGGTTAAAAACCCTAATTGGACAAGAATAAGCCTAGGGAGGACGAAAATGACCTAAATGTTAATCCAATGACACAACTCAACTTATTGGATGCAAAAGATTGGTTAAAAACCCTAATTGGACAAGAATAAGCCTATGGAGGGCGAAAATGACCTAATTGATCATCCAATGACACAAACACACCTATTGGATGCACAAGATTGGTTAAAAACCCTAATTGGACAAGAATAAGCCTAGGGAGGACGAAAATGACCTAAATGTTAATCCAATGACACAACTCAACTTATTGGATGCACAAGATTGGTTAAAAACCCTAATTGGACAAGAATAAGCCTAGGGAGGACGAAAATGACCTAATTGATCATCCAATGACACAAACACACCTATTGGATGCACAAGATTGGTTAAAAACCCTAATTGGACAAGAATATGCCTAGCGATGACGAAAATGACCTAAATATTAATTCAATGACACAAACAAAGTTATTGGATGCACAAGATTGGTTAAAAACCCTAATTGGACAAGAATAAGCCTAGGGAGGACGTAAATGACCTAATTGATCATCCAATGACACAAACACACCTATTGGATGCACAAGATTGGTTAAAAACCCTAATTGGACAAGAATATGCCTAGGGAGGACGAAAATGACCTAATTGATCATCCAATGACACAAACACACCTATTGGATGCACAAGATTGGTTAAAAACCCTAATTAGACAAGAATATGCCTAGGGAGGACGTAAATGACCTAATTGATCATCCAATGACACAAACACACCTATTGGATGCACAAGATTGGTTAAAAACCCTAATTGGACAAGAATATGCCTAGGGAGGACGAAAATGACCTAATTGATCATCCAATGACACAAACACACCTATTGGATGCACAAGATTGGTTAAAAACCCTAACTGGACAAGAATATGCTTAGGGAGGACGAAAATGACCTAAATATTAATTTAATGACACAAACAAACTTATCGGATGCACAAGATTGGTTAAAACCCCTAATTGGACAAAAATAAGCCTACGGAGGACGAAAATGACCTAATTGATCATCCAAAGACACAAACACACCTATTGGATGCACAAGATTGGTTAAAAACCCTAATTGGACAAGAATAAGCCTAGGGAGGACGAAAATGACGTAATTGATCATCCAATGACACAAACACACCTATTGGACGCACAAGATTGGTTAAAAACCCTAATTGGACAAGAATAAGCCTAGGGAGGACGAAAATGACCTAAATGTTAATCCAATGACACAACTCAACTTATTGGATGCACAAGATTGGTTAAAAACCCTAATTGGACAAGAATAAGCATAGGGAGGACGAAAATGACCTAATTGATCATCCAATGACACAAACACACCTATTGGATGCACAAGATTGGTTAAAAACCCTAATTGGGCAAGTATAAGCCTAGGGAGGACGAAAATGACCTAACTGATCATCCAATGACACAAACTCACCTATTAGATGCACAAGATTGGTTAAAAACCCTAATTGGACAAGAATAAGCCTAGGGAGGACGAAAATGACCTAATTGATCATCCAATGACACAAACACACCTATTGGATGCACAAGATTGGTTAAAAACCCTAATTGGACAAGAATAAGCCTAGGGAGGACGAAAATGACCTAAATGTTAATCCAATGACACAACTCAAGTTATTGGATGCACAAGATTGGTTAAAAACCCTAATTGGACAAGAATAAGCCTAGGGAGGACGAAAATGACCTAATTGATCATCCAATGACACAAACACACCTATTGGATACACAAGATTGGTTAAAAACCCTAATTGGACAAGAATATGCCTAGGGAGGACGAAAATGACCTAAATATTAATTAAATGAGACAAACAAAGTTATTGGATGCACAAGATTGTTTAAAAACCCTAATTGGACACGAATAAGCCTAGGGAGGACGAAAATGACCTAATTGATCATCCAATGACACAAACACACCTATTGGATGCACAAGATTGGTTAAAAACCCTAATTTGACAAGAATATGCCTAGGGAGGACGAAAATGACCTAAATATTATTTCAATGACACAAACAAACTTATCGGATGCACAAGATTGGTTAAAAACCCTAATTGGACAAGAATAAGCCTAGGGAGGACGAAAATGACCTAATTGATCATCCAATGACACAAACACACCTATTGGATGCACAAGATTGGTTAAAAACCCTAATTGGACAAGAATAAGCCTAGGGAGGACGAAAATGACCTAAATGTTAATCCAATGACACAACTCAACATATTGGATGCACAAGATTGGTTAAAAACCCTAATTGGACAATAATATGCCTAGGGAGGACGAAAATGACCTAATTGATCATCCAATGACACAAACACACCTATTGGATGCACAAGATTGGTTAAAAACCCTAATTGGACAAGAATATGCCTAGGGAGGACAAAAATGACCTAATTGATCATCCAATGACACAAACACACCTATTGGATACACAAGATTGGTTAAAAACCCTAATTGGACAAGAATATGCTGGGGGAGGACGAAAATAACCTAATTGATCATCCAATGACACAAATATACCTATTGGATGCACAAGATTGGTTAAAAACCCTAATTGGACAAGAATTTGCCTAGGGAGGACGAAAATGACCTAAATGTTAATCCAATGACACAAATGAACTTATTGGATGCACAAGATTGGTTAAAAACCCTAATTGGACAAGAATAAGCCTAGGGAGGACGAAAATGACCTAAATGTTAATCCAACGAGACAACTCAACTTATTGGATGGACAAGATTAGTTAAAAACCCTAATTAGGCAAGAATAAGCCTAGGGAGGACGAAAATGACCTAATTGATCATCCAATGACACAAACACACCTATTGGATGCACAAGATTGGTTAAAAACCCTAATTGGACAAGAATAAGCCTAGGGAGGACGAAAATGACCTAAATGTTAATCCAATGACACAACTCAACTTATTGGATGCACAAGATTGGTTAAAAAACCCTAATTGGACAAGAATATGCGTAGGGAGGACGAAAATGACCTAATACATCATCCAATGACACTAACACACCTATTGGATGCACAAGATTGGTTAAAAACCCTAATTGGACAAGAATATGCCTAGGGAGGACGAAAATGACCTAATTGATCATCCAATGACACAAACACACCTATTGGATGCACAAAGATTGGTCTAAAACTCTAATTGGACAAGAATATGCCTAGGGAGGACGAAAATGACCTAAATGTTAATCCAATGACACAAATGAAGTTATTGGATGCACAAGATTGGTTAAAAACCCTAATTGGACATGAATAAGCCTAGGGAGGACGAAAATGACCTAATTGATCATCCAATGACACAAACACACCTATTGGATGCACATGATTGGTTAAAAACCCTAATTGGACAAGAATATGCCTAGGGAGGACGAATATGACCTAAATGTTAATCCAATAACACAAATGAACTTATTGGATGATCAAGATTGGTTAAAAACCCTAATTGGACAAGAATATGCCTAGGGAGGACGAAAATGACCTAATTGATCATCCAATGACTCAAACACACCTATTGGATGCACAAGATTGGTTAAAAACCCTAATTGGACAAGAATATGCCTAGGGAGGACGAAAATGTCCTAATTGATCATCCAATGACACAACACACCTATTGGATGCACAAGATTGGTTAAAAACCCTAATTGGACAAGAATATGCCTTGGGAGGACGAAAATGACCTAATTGATCATCCAATGACACAACATACCTATTGGATGCACAAGATTGGTTAAAAACCCTAATTGGACAAGAATATGCCTAGGGAGGACGAAAATGACCTAATTGATCATCCAATGACACAAACACACCTATTGGATGCACAAGATTGGTTAAAACCCTAATTGGACAAGAATATGCTTAGGGAGGACGAAAATGACCTAAATATTAATTTAATGACACAAACAAACTTATCGGATGCACAAGATTGGTTAAAAACCCTAATTGGACAAGAATAAGCCTAGGGAAGACGAAAATGACCTAATTGATCATCCAATGACACATACACACCTATTAGATGCACAAGATTGGTTAAAAACCCTAATTGGACAAGAATAAGCCTAGGGAGGACGAAAATGACCTAATTGATCATCCAATGACACAAACACACCTATTGGATGCACAAGATTGGTTAAAAACCCTAATTGGACAAGAATATGCCTAGGGAGGACGAAAATGACCTAATTGATCATCCAATGACACAAACACACCTATTGGATGCACAAGATTGGTTAAAAACCCTAATTGGACAAGAATAAGCCTAGGGAGGACGAAAATGACCTAAATGTTAATCCAATGACACAACTCAATTTATTGGATGCACAAGATTGGTTAAAAACCCTAATTGGACAAGAATAAGCCTAGGAAGGACGAAAATGACCTAATTGATCATCCAATGACACAAACACACCTATTGGATGCACAAGATTGGTTAAAAACCCTAATTGGACAAGAATATGCCTAGGGAGGACGAAAATGACCTAATTGATCATCCAATGACACAAACACACCTATTGGATGCACAAGATTGGTTAAAAACCCTAATTGGACAAGAATATGCCTAGGGAAGACGGAAATGACCTAATTGATCATCCAATGACACAACACACCTATTGGATGCACAAGATTGGTTAAAAACCCTAATTGGACAAGAATATGCCTAGGGAGGACGAAAATGACCTAATTGATCATCCAATGACACAAACACACCTATTGGATGCACAAGATTGGTTAAAAACCCTAATTGGACAAGAATATGCCTAGGGAGGACGAAAATGACCTAATTGATCATCCAATGACACAAATGAACTTATTGGATGCACAAGATTAGTTAAAAACCCTAAATGGACAAGAATAAGGCTAGGGAGGACGAAAATAACCTAATTGATCATCCAATGACACAAACACACCTATTGGATGCACAAGATTGGTCTAAAACTCTAATTGGACAAGAATATGCCTAGGGAGGACGAAAATGACCTAAATGTTAATCCAATGACACAAATGAACTTATTGGATGCACAAGATTGGTTAAAAACCCTAATTGGACAAGAATAAGCCTCGGGAGGACGAAAATGACCTAAATGTTAATCCAATGACACAACTCAACTTATTGGATGCACAAGATTGGTTAAAAACCCTAATTGGACAAGAATAAGCCTAGGGAGGACGAAAATGACCTAATTGATCATCCAATGACACAAACACACCTATTGGATGCACAAGATTGGTTAAAAACCATAATTGGACAAGAATAACCCTAGAGAGGACGAAAATGACCTAAATGTTAATCCAATGACACAAATCAACTTATTGGATGCACAAGATTGGTTAAAAACCCTAACTGGACAAAAATAAGCCTAGGGATGACGAAAATGACCTAATTGATCATCCAATGACACAAACACACCTATTTGATGCACAAGATTGGTTAAAAACCCTAATTGAACAAGAATATGCCTAGGGAGGACGAAAATGACCTAAATGTAAATCCAATGACGCAAATGAACTTATTGGATGCACAAGATTGGTTAAAAACCCTAATTGGACAAGAATAAGCCTAGGGAGGACGAAAATGACCTAAATGTTAATCCAATGACACAACTCAACTTATTGGATGCACAAGATTGGTTAAAAACCCTAATTGGACAAGAATAAGCCTAGGGAGGACGAAAATGACCTAATTGATCATCCAATGACACAAACACACCTATTGGATGCACAAGATTGGTTAAAAACCCTAATTGGATAAGAATAAGCCTAGGGAGGATGAAAATGACCTAAATGTTAATCCAATGACACAACTCAACTTATTGGATGCACAACATTGGTTAAAAATCCTAATTGGACAAGAATAAGCCTATGGAGGACGAAAATGACCTAATTGATCATCCAATGACACAAATGAACGTATTGGATGCGTAAGATTGGTTAAAAACCCTAATTGCACAAGAATAAGCCTAGGGAGGACGAAAATGACCTAAATGTTAATCCAATGACACAACTCAACTTATTGGATGCACAAGATTGGTTAAAAACCCTAATTGGACAAGAATAAGCCTAGGGAGGACGAAAATGACCTAATTGATCATCCAATGACACAAACACACCTATTGGAGGCCCAAGATTGGTTAAAAACCCTAGTTGGGCAAGAATAAGCCTAGGGTGGACGAAAATGACCTAATTGATCATCCAATGACACAAATGAACTTATTGGATGCACAAGATTGGTTAAAAACCCTTATTGGACAAGAATAAGCCTAGGAAGGACGAAAATGACCTAATTGATCATCCAATGACACAAACACACCTATTGGATGCACAAGATTGGTTAAAAACCCTAATTGGACAAGAATATGCCTAGGGAGGACGAAAATGACCTAAATGTTAATCCAATGACACAAATGAACTTATTGGATGCACAAGATTGGTTATAAACCCTAATTGGACAAGAATAAGCCTAGGAAGGACGAAAATGACCTAATTGATCATCCAATGACACAAACACACCTATTGGATGCACAAGATTGGTTAAAAACCCTAATTGGACAAGAATATGCCTAGGGAGGACGAAAATGACCTAATTGATCATCCAATGACACAAAGACATCTATCGGAAGCACAAGATTGGTTAAAAACCCTAATTGGACAAGAATACGCAAAGGGAGGACGAAAATGACCTAATTGATCATCCAATGACACAAACACACCTATTGGATCCACAAGATTGGTTAAAAACTCTAATTGGACAAGAATATGCATAGGCAGGACGAAAATGACCTAATTGATCATCCAATGACACAAACACACCTATTGGATGCACAAGATCGGTTAAAAACCCTAATTGGACAAGAATAAGCCTAGGAAGGACGAAAATGACCTAATTGATCATCCAATGACACAAACACACCTATTGGATGCACAAGATTGGTTAAAAACCCTAATTGGACAAGAATATGCCTAGGGAGGACGAAAATGACCTAATTGATCATCCAATGACATAAACACACCTATTGGATGCACAAGATTGGTTAAAAACCCTAATTGGACAAGAATAAGCCTAGGGAGGACGAAAATAACCTAATTGATCATCTAATGACACAAACACACCTATTGGATGCACAAGATTGGTTAAAAACCCTAATTGGACAAGAATATGCCTAGGGAGGACGAAAATGACCTAATTGATCATCCAATGACATAAACACACCTATTGGATGCACAAGATTGGTTAAAAACCCTAATTGGACAAGAATAAGCCTAGGGAGAACGAAAATGACCTAAATGTTAATCCAATGACACAACTCAACTTATTGGATGCACAAGATTGGTTAAAAACCCTAATTGGACAAGAATAGGCCTAGGGAGGATGAAAATAACCTAATTGATCATCCAATGACACAAACACACCTATTGGATGCACAAGATTGGTTAAAAACCCTAATTGGACAAGAATATGCCTAGGGAGGACGAAAATGACCTAAATGTTAATCCAATGACACAAATGAACTTATTGGATGCACAAGATTGGTTAAAAACACTAATTGGACAAGAATAAGCCTAGGTAGGACGAAAATGACCTAAATGCTAATCGAATGACACAACTCAACTTATTGGATGCACAAGATTGGTTAAAAACCCTAATTGGGCAAGAATAAGCCTATGGAGGACGAAAATGACCTAATTGATCATCCAATGAAACAAACACACCTATTGGATGCACAAGATTGGTTGAAAACCCTAGCTGGACAAGAATAAGCCTAGGGAGGACGAAAATGACCAAATTGATCATCCATTACCACAAACACACCTATTAGATGCACAAGATTGGTTAAAAACCCTAATTGGACAACAATATGCCTAGGGAGGACAAAAATGACCTAATTGATCATCCAATGACGCAAACACACCTATTGGATGCAAAAGATTGGTTAAAAACCCTAATTGGACAAGAATATGCCTAGGGAGGACGAAAATGACCTAAATATTAATTCAATGACATAAACAAACTTGTTGGATGCACAAGATTGGTTAAAAACCCTAATTGGACAAGAATAAGCCTAGGGAGCACGAAAATGTCCTAATTGATCATCCAATGACACAAACACACCTATTGGAAGCACAAGATTGGTTAAAAACCCTAATTGGACAAGAATATGCCTAGGGAGGACGAAAATGACCTAAATGTTAATCCAATGACACAAATGAACTTATTGGATGCACAAGATTGGTTAAAAACCCTAATTGGACAAGAATAAGCCTAGGGAGTACGAAATGACCTAATTGATCATCCAATGACACAAACACACCTATTGGATGCACAAGATTGGTTTAAAACCCTAATTGGACAAGAATAAGCCTAGGGAGGAAGAAAATGACCTAAATATTAATTCAATGACACAAACAAAGTTATTGGATACACAAGATTGGTTAAAAACCCTAATTGGACAAGAATAAGCCTAGGGAGGACGAAAATGACCTAATTGATCATCCAATGACACAAACACACCTATTGGAAGCACAAGATTGGTTAAAAACCCTAATTGGACAAGAATATGCCTAGGGAGGACGAAAATGACCTAAATGTTAATCCAATGACACAAATGAACTTATTGGATGCACAAGATTGGTTAAAAACCCTAATTGGACAAGAATAAGCCTAGGGAGGACGAAAATGAACTAATTGATCATCTAATGACACAAACACACCTATTGGATGCACAAGATTGGTTAAAAACCCTAATTCGACAAGAATATGCCTAAGGAGGATGAAAATGACCTAAATATTAATTCAATGACACAAACAAAGTTATTGGATGCACAAGATTGGTTAAAAACCCTAATTGGACAAGAATAAGCCTTGGGATGATGAAAATGACCTAATTGATCATCCAATGACACAAACACACCTATTGGATGCACAAGATTGGTTAAAAACCCTAATTGGACAAGAATATGCCTAGGGAGGACGAAAATGACCTAAATGTTAATCCAATGACACAAATGAACTTATTGGATGAACAAGATTGGTTAAAAACCCAAATTGGACAAGAATAAGCCTAGGGAGGATGAAAATGACCTAATTGATCATCCAATGACACAAACACACCTATTGGATGCACAAGATTGGTTAAAAACCCTAATTGGACAAGAATAAGCCTAGGGAGGACGAAAATGACCTAATTGATCATCCAATGACACAAACACACCTATTGGATGCACAAGATTGGTTAAAAACCCTAATTGGACAAGAATAAGGCTAGGGAGGACGAAAATGACCTAATTGATCATCCAATGACACAAAAACACGTATTGGATGCACAAGATTGGTTAAAAACCCTAATTGGACAAGAATATGCCTAGGGAGGACGAAAATGACCTAATTGATCATCCAATGACACAAACACACCTATTGGATGCACAAGATTGGTTAAAAACCCTAATTGGACAAGAATAAAGGTAGGGAGAACGAAAATGACCTAAATGTTAATCCAATGACACAACTCAACTTATTGGATGCACAAGATTGGTTAAAAACCCTAATTGGACAAGAATAAGCCTAGGGAGGACGAAAATGACCTAATTGATCATCAAATGACACAAACACACCAATTGGATGCACAAGATTGGTTAAAAACCCTAATTGGACAAGAATATGCCTAGGGAGGACGAAAATGACCTAATTGATCATCCAATGACACAAACACACCTATTGGATGCACAAGATTGGTTAAAAACCCTAATTGGACAAGAATATGCCTAGGGAGGACGATAATGACCTAATTGATCATCCAATGACAAAACACACCTATTGGATGCACAAGATTGGTTAAAAACCCTAATTGGACAAGAATATGCCTAGGGAGGACGAAAATGACCTAATTGATCATCCAATGACACAAACACACCTATTGGATGCACAAGATTGGTTAAAAACCCTAATTGGACAAGAATATGCCTAGGGAGGACGAAAATGACCTAATTGATCATCCAATGACACAAACACACCTATTGGATGCACAAGATTGGTTAAAAACCCTAATTGGACAAGAATAAGCCTAAGGAGGACGAAAATCACCTAAATGTTAATCCAATGACACAACTCAACTTATTGGATGCACAAGATTGGTTAAAAACCGTAATTGGAGAAGAATAAGCCTAGGGAGGACGAAAATGACCTAATTGATCATCCAATGTCACAAACACACCAATTGGATGCACAAGATTCGTTAAAAACCCTAATTGGACAAGAATATGCCTAGGGAGGACGAAAATGACCTAATTGATCATCCAATGACACAAACACACCTATTGGATGCACAAGATTGGGTAAAAACCCTAATTGGACAAGAATAAGCCTAGGGAGGACGAAAATGACATAATTGATCATCTATTGCCACAAACACACCTATTGGATGCACAAGATTGGTTAAAAACCCTAATTGGACAAGAATATGCCTAGGGAGGACGAAAATGACCTAATTGGTTATCCAATGACACAAACACACCTATTGGATGCACAAGATTGGTTAAAAACCCAAATTGGACAAGAATATGCCTAGGGAGGACGAAAATGACCTAATTGATCCTCCAATGACATAAACACACGTATTGGATGCACAAGATTGGTTAAAAACCCTAATTGGACAAGAATATGCCTAGGGAGGACGAAAATGACCTAATTGATCATCCAATGACACAAACACACCTATTGGATGCACAAGATTGGTTAAAAACCCTAATTGGACAAGAATAAGCCTAGGGATGACGAAAATGACCTAAATGTTAATCCAATGACACAACTCAACTTATTGGATGCACAAGATTGGTTAAAAACCCTAATTGGACAAGAATAAGCCTAGGGAGGACGAAAATAACCTAATTGATCATCCAATGACACATATACACCTATTGAATGCACAAGATTGGTTAAAAACCCTAATGGGACAAGAATATGCCTAGGTAGGGCGAAAATGACTTAACTGTTAATCCAATGACACAAATGAACTTATTGGATGCACAAGATTGGTTAAAAACTCGAATTGGACAAGAATAAGCCTAAGGAGGACGAAAATGACCTAGTTGATCATCCAATGACACAAACACACCTATTGGATGCACAAGATTGGTTAAAAACCCTAATTGGACAAGAATAAGCCTAGGGATGACGAAAATGACCTAAATGTTAATCCAATGACACAACTCAACTTATTGGATGCACAAGATTGGTTAAAAACCCTAATTGGACAAGAATAAGCCTAGGGAGGACGAAAATAACCTAATTGATCATCCAATGACACAAACACACCTATTGGATGCACAAGATTGGTTAAAAACCCTAATTGGACAAGAATATGCCTAGGGAGGACCAAAATGACCTAATTGATCATCCAATGACAGAAACACACCTATTGGATGCACACGATTGGTTAAAAACCCTAATTGGACAAGAATAAGCCTAGGGAGGACGAAAATAACCTAATTGATCATCCAATGACACAAACACACCTATTGGATGCACAAGATAAGTTAAAAACCCTAATTGGACAAGAATATGCCTAGGGAGGACGAAAATGACCTAAATGTTAATCCAATGACACAAATGAACTTATTGGATGCACAAGATTGGTTAAAAACCCTAATTGGACAAGAATAAGCCTAGGGAGGACGAAAATGACCTAAATGTTAATCCAATGACACAACTCAATTTATTGGATGCACAAGATTGGTTAAAAACCCTAATTGGACAAGAATAAGCCTAGGGAGGGCGAAAATGACCTAATTGATCATCTAATGACCCAAACACACCTATTGGATGCACAAGATTGGTTAAAAACCATAATTGGACAAGAATAAGCCTAGGGAGGACGAAAATGACCTAAATGTTAATCCAACGACACAACTCAACTTATTGGATGCACAAGATTGGTTAAAAACCCTAATTGGACAAGAATAAGCATAGGGAGGACGAAAATGACCTAATTGATCATCCAATGACACAAACACACCTATTGGATGCACAAGATTGGTTAAAAACCCTAATTGGATAAGAATATGCTTAGGGAGGACGAAAATGACCTAAGTATTAATTTAATGACACAAACAAACTTATCGGATGCACAAGATTGGTTAAAAACCCTAATTGGACAAGAATAAGCCTAGGGAGGACGAAAATGACCTAATTGATCATCCAATGACACATACACACCTATTAGATGCACAAGATTGGTTAAAAACCCTAATTGGACAAGAATAAGCCTAGGGAGGACGAAAATGACCTAATTGATCATCCAATGACACAAACACACCTATTGGATGCATAAGATTGGTTAAAAACCCTAATGGACAAGAATAAGCCTAGGGAGGACGAAAATGACCTAAATGTTAATCCAATGACACAACTCAACATATTGGATGCACAAGATTGGTTAAAAACTCTAATTGGGCAAGAATAAGCCTAGGGAGGACGAAAATGACCTAATTGATCATCCACTGACACAAACACACCTATTGGATGCACAAGATTGGTTAAAAACCCTAATTGGACAAGAATAAGCCTAGGGAGGACGAAAATGACCTAAATGTTAATCCAATGACACAACTCAACTTATTGGATGCACAAGATTGGTTAAAAACCCTAATTGGACAAGAATAAGCCTAGGGAGGACGAAAATAACCTAATTGATCATCCAATGACACAAACACACCTATTGGATGCACAAGATTCGTTAAAAACCTAATTGGAAAAGAATATGCATAGGGAGGACGAAAATAACCTAATTGATCATCCAATAACACAAACACACCTATTGGATGCACAAGATTCGTTAAAAACCTTAATTGGACAAGAATATGACTAGGGAGGACGAAAATGACCTAATTGATCATCCAATTACACGAACACACCTATTGGATGCACAAGATTGGTTAAAAACCCTAATTGGACAAGAGTATGCCAAGGGAGGACGAAAAAGACCTAATTGATCATCCAATGACACAAACACACCTATTGGATGCACAAGATTGGTTAAAAACCCTAATTGGACAAGAATAAGCCTAGGAAGGACGAAAATGACGTAATTGATCACCCAATGACACAAACACACCTATTGGATGCACAAGATTGGTTAAAAACCCTAATTGGACAAGAATAAGCCTAGGGAGGACGAAAATGACCTAATTGATCATCCAATGACACAAACACAGCTATTGGATGCACAAGATTGGTTAAAAACCCTAATTGGACAAGAATATGCCTAGGGAGGACGAAAATGACCTAAATGTTAATCCAATGACACAAATGAACTTATTGGATGCACAAGATTGGTTAAAAACCCTAATTGGACAAGAATAAGCCTTGGGAGGACGAAAATGACCTAATTGATCATTCTATGACACAAACACACCTATTGGATGCACAAGACTGGTTAAAAACCCTAATTGGACAAGAATATGCGTAGGAAGGACGACAATGACCTAATTGATCATCCAATGACACAAACACACTTATTGGAAGCACAAGATTGGTTAAAACCCTAATTGGACAAGAATAAGCCTAGGGAGGACGAAAATGACCTAATTGATCATCCAATGACACGAACACACCTATTGGATGCACAAGATTGGTTAAAAACCCAAATTGGACAAGAATAAGCCTAGGGAGGACCAAAATGACCTAATTGATCATCCAATGACACAAACACACCTATTGGATGCACAAGATTGGTTAAAAACCCTAATTGGACAAGAATATGCCTAGGGAGGACGAAAATGACCTAAATGTTAATCCAATGACACAAATGAACTTATTGGATGCACAAGATTGGTTAAAAACCCTAATTGGACAAGAATAAGCCTAGGGAGGACGAAAATAACCTAATTGATCATCCAATGACACAAACACACCTACTGGATGCACAAGATTGGTATAAAAACCCTAATTGGACAAGAATAAGCCTAGGGAGGACGAAAATGACCTAATTGATCATCCATTGCCACAAACACACCAATTGGATGCACAAGATTGGTTAAAAACACTAATTGGACAAGAATATGCCTAGGGAGGACGAAAATGACCTAAATATTAATTCAATGACACAACTCAACTTATTGGATGCACAAGATTGGTTAAAAACCCTAATTGGACAAGAATATGCCTAGGGAGGACGAAAATGACCTAAATGTTAATCCAATGACACAAATGAACTTATTGGATGCACAAGATTGGTTAAAAACCCTAATTGGACAAGAATAAGCCTAGGGAGGACGAAAATAACCTAATTGATCATCCAATGACACAAACACACCTATTGGATGCACAAGATTGGTTAAAAACCCTAATTGGACAAGAATATGCCTAGGGAGGACGAAAATGACGTAAATATTAATTCAAGGACACAAACAAAGTTATTGGATGCACAAGATTGGTTAAAAACCCTAATTGGACAAGAATAAGCCTAGGGAGGACGAAAATGACCTAATTGATCATCCAATGACACAAACACACCTATTGGATGCACAGGATTGGTTAAAAACCCTAATTGGACAAGAATATACATAGGGAGGACGAAAATTACCTAAATATTAATTCAATGACACAAACACACCTATTGGATGCACAAGATTGGTTAAAAACCCTAATTGGACAAGAATAAGCCTAGGGAGGACGAAAATGACCTAATTGATCATCCAATGACACAAACACACCTATTGGATGCACAAGATTGGTTAAAAACCCTAATTGGACAAGAATATGCCTAGGGAGGACGAAAATGACCTAATTGATCATCCAATGACACAAACACACCTATTGGATGCACAAGATCGGTTAAAAACCCTAATTGGACAAGAGTAAGCCTAGGGAAGACGAAAGTGACCTAATTGATCATCCAATGACACAAACACACCTATTGGATGCACAAGATTGGTTAAAAACCCTAATTGGACAAGAATATGGCTAGGGATGACGAAAATGACATTATGTTAATCCAATGACACAAATGAACTTATTGGATGCACAAGATTGGTTAAAAACCCTAATTGGACAAGAATAAGCCTTTGGAGGACGAAAATGACCTAATTGATCATCCAATGACACAAACACACCTATTGGATGCACAAGATTGGTTAAAAACCCTAATTGGACAAGAATATGCCTAGGGAGGACGAAAATGACCTAAATGTTAATCCAATGACACAAATGAACTTATTGGATGCACAAGATTGGTTAAAAACCCTAATTGGACAAGAATAAGCTTAAGGAGGACGAAAATGACCTAATTGATCATCCAATGATACAAACACACCTATTGGATGCACAAGGTTGGTTAAAAACCCTAGTTGGACAAGAATATGCCTAGGGAGGACGAAAATGACCTAATTGATCATCCAATGACACAAATGAACTTATTGGATGCACAAGATTGGCTAAAAACCCTAATTGGACAAGAATAAGCATAGGGAGGACGAAAATGACCTAATTGATCATCCAATGACACAAACACACCTATTGGATGCACAAGATTGGTTAAAAACCCTAATTGGACAAGAATATGCCTAGGGAGGACGAAAATGACCTAAATGTTAATCCAATGACACAAATGAACTTATTGGATGCACAAGATTGGTTAAAAACCCTAATTGGACAAGAATAAGCATAGGGAGAACGAAAATGACCTAAATGTTAATCCAATGACACAACTCAACTTATTGGATGCACAAGATTGGTTAAAAACCCTAATTGGACAAGAATAAGCCTATGGAGGACGAAAATGACCTAATTGATCATCAATTGACTCAAACACACCTATTGGATGCACAAGATTGGTTAAAAACCCAAATTGGACAAGAATAAGCCTAGGGAGGACGAAAATGACCTAATTGATCATCCAATGACACAAACACACCTATTGGATGCACAAGATTGGTTAAAAACCCTAATTGGACAAGAATATGCCTAGGGAGGACGAAAATGACCTAATTGATCATCCAATGACACAAATGAACTTATTGGATGCACAAGATTAGTTAAAAACCCTAATTGGACAAGAATAAGCCTAGGGAGGACGAAAATGACCTAATTGATCATCCAATGACAGAAACACACCTATTGGATGCACAAGATTGGTCTAAAACTCTAATTGGACAAGAATATGCCTAGGGAGGACGAAAATGACCTGAATGTTAATCCAATGACACAAATGAACTTATTAGATGTACAAGATTGGTTAAAAACCCTAATTGGACAAGAATAAGCCTAGGGAGGAGGAAAATGACCTAATTGATCAATTAATGACACAAACACACCTATTGGATGCACAAGATTGGTTAAAAACCCTAATTGGACAAGAATATGCCTAGGGAGGACGAAAATGACCTAATTGATCATCCAATGACACAAATGAACTTATTGGATGCACAAGATTAGTTAAAAACCCTAATAGGACATGAATAAGCCTAGGGAAGACGAAAATAACCTAATTGATCATCCAATGACACAAACACACCTATTGGATGCACAAGATTGGTTAAAAACCCTAATTGGACAAGAATATGCCTAGGGAGGACGAAAATGACCTAAATGTTAATCCAATGACACAAATGAACTTATTGGATGCAAAAGATTGTTTAAAAACCCTAATAGGACAAGAATAAGCCTAGGGAGGACTAAAATGACCTAATTGATCATCAATTGACACAAACACACCTATTGGATGCACAAGATTGGTTAAAAACCCTAGTTGGACAAGAATATGCCTAGGGAGGACGAAAATGACCTAATTGATCATCCAATGACACAAACACACCTATTGGATGCACAAGAAAGATTGGTTAAAAACCCTAATTGGACAAGAATAAGCCTAGGGAGGACGAAAATAACCTAATTGATCATCCAATGACACACACACACCTATTGGATGCACAAGATTGGTTAAAAACCCTAATTGGACAAGAATAAGCCTAGGGAGGACGAAAATAACCTAATTGATCATCCAATGACACAAACACACCTATTGGATGCACAAGATTGGTTAAAAACCCTAATTGGACAAGAATATGCCTAGGGAGGACGAAAATGACCTAAATGCTAATCCAATGACACAACTCAACTTATTGGATGCACAAGATTGGTTAAAAACCCTAATTGGGCAAGAATAAGCCTAGGGAGGACGAAAATGACCTAATTGATCATCCTATGACACAAACACACCTATTGGATGCACAAGATTGGTTAAAGACCCTAATTGGACAAGAATATGCCTAGGGAGGACGAAAATGACCTAAATGTTAATCCAACGACACAACTCAACTTATTGGATGCACAAGATTGGTTAAAAACCCTAATTGGACAAGAATAAGCCTAGGGAGGACGAAAATAACCTAATTGATCATCCAATGACACAAACACACCTATTGGATGCACAAGATTGGTTAAAAACCCTAATTGGACAAGAATATGCCTAGGGAGGACGAAAATGACCTAAATGCTAATCCAATGACATAACTCAACTTATTGGATGCACAAGATTGGTTAAAAACCCTAATTGGGCAAGAATAAGCCTAGGGAGGACGAAAATGACCTAATTGATCATCCTATGACACAAACACACCTATTGGATGCACAAGATTGGTTAAAAACCCTAATTGGACAAGAATATGCCTAGGGAGGACCAAAATGACCTAAATGTTAATCCAACGACACAACTCAACTTATTGGATGCACAAGATTGGTTAAAAACCCTAATTGGACAAGAATAAGCCTAGGGAGGACGAAAATAACCTAATTGATCATCCAATGACACAAACACACCTATTGGATGCACAAGATTGGTTAAAAACCCTAATTGGACAAGGATATGCCTAGGGAGGACGAAAATGACCTAAATGTTAATCCAAGGACACAAATGAACTTATTGGATGCACAAGATTGGTTAAAAACCCTAATTGGACAAGAATAAGCCTAGGGAGGACGAAAATGACATAAATGTTAATCCAATGACACAACTCAACTTATTGGATGCACAAGATTGGTTAAAAACCCTAATTGGACAAGAATAAGCCTAGGGAGGACGAAAATGACCTAATTGATCATCCAATGACACAAACACACCTATTTAATGCACAAGATTGGTTAAAAACCCTAATTGGACAAGAATATGCCTAGGGACGACGAAAATGAGCTAATTGATCATCAAAGGACACAACTCAACTTATTGGATGCACAAGATTGGTTAAAAACGCTAATTGGGCAAGAATATGCCTAGGGAGGACGAAAATGACCTAATTGATCATCCAATGACACAAACACACCTATAGGATGCACAAGATTGGTTAAAAACCCTAATTGGACAACAATAAGCCTAGGTAGGACGAAAATGACCTAATTGATCATCCAATGACACAAACACACCTATTGGATGCACAAGATTGGTTAAAAACCCTAATTGGACAAGAATATGTCTAGGGAGGACGAAAATGACCTAAATATTAATTTAATGACACAAACACACCTATTGGATGCACAAGATTGGTTAAAAACCCTAATTGGACAAGAATAAGCCTAGGGAGGACGAAAATGACCTAATTGATCATCCAATGACACAAACACACCTATTGGATGCACAAGATTGGTTAAAAACCCTAATTGGACAAGAATATGCCTAGGGAGGACGAAAATGAGCTAATTGATATTCCAATTACACAAATGAACTTATTGGATGCACAAGATTGGTTAAAAACCCAAATTGGACAAGAATAAGCCTTGGGAGGAAGAAAATGACCTAATTGATCATCCAATGACACAAACACACCTATTGGATGCACAAGATTGGTTAAAAACCTTAATTGGACAAGAATATGCCTAGGGAGGACGAAAATGACTTAAATGTTAATTCAATGACACAAACGAACTTATTGGATGCACAAGATTGGTTAAAAACCCTAATTGGACAAAAATAAGCCTAGGGAGGACAAAAATGACCTAATTGATCATCCAATGACACAAACACACCTATTGGATGCACTAGATTAGTTAAAAACCCTAATTGGACAAAAATAAGCCTAGGGAGGACGAAAATGACCTAAATGTTGATCCAATGACACAAATGAACTTATTGGATGCACAAGATTGGTTAAACACCCTAATTGGACAAGAATAAGCCTAGGGAGGACGAAAATGACCTAAATGTTAATCAAATGGCACAACTCAACTTATTGGATACACAAGATTGATTAAAAACCCTAATTGGACAAGAATAAGCCTAGGGAGTACGAAAATGACCTAATTGATCATCCAATGACACAAACACACCTATTGGATGCACAAGATTGGTTAAAAACCCTAATTGGACAAGAATAAGCCTAGGGAGGACGAAAATGACCTAATTGATCATCCAATGCCACAAACACACCTATTGGATGCACAAGATTGGTTAAAAACCCTAATTGGACAAGAATATGCCTAGGGAGGACGAAAATGACCTAATTGATCATCCAATGACAGAAACACACCTATTGGATGCACAAGATTGGTTAAAAACCCTAATTGGACAAGATTATGCCTAGGGAGGACGAAAATGACCTAATTGATCATCCAATGACACAAACACACCTATTGGATGCACAAGATTGGTTAAAAACCCTAATTGGACAAGAATATGCCTAGGGAGGACGAAAATGACCTAATTGATCATCCAATGACACAAACACACCTATTGGATGCACAAGATTGGTTAAAAACCCTAATTGGACAAGAATATGCCTAGGGAGGACGAAAATGACCTAATTGATCATCCAATGACACAAACACACCTTTGGCAGCACAAGATTGGTTAAAAACCTAATTGGACAAGAATATGCCTAGGGAGGACGAAAATGACCTAATTGATCATCCAATGACACAAACACACCTATTAGATGCACAAAATTGGTTAAAAACCCTAATTGGACAAGAATATGCCTAGGCAGGACGAAAATGACCTAATTGATCATCCAGACACAAACACACCTATTGGATGCAGAAGATCGGTTAAAAACCCTAATTGGACAAGAATAAGCCTAGGGAGGACGAAAATGACCTAATTGATCATCCAATGACACAAACACACCTATTGGATGCACAAGATTGGTTAAAAACCCTAATTGGACAAGAATATGCCTAGGGAGGACGAAAATGACCTAATTGATCATCCAATAATACAAACACACCTATTGGATGCACAAGATTGGTTAAAAACCCTAGTTGGACAAGAACATGCCTAGGGAGGACGAAAATGACCTAATTGATCATCCAATGACACAAAAACTCCTATTGGATGCACAAGATTGGTTAAAAACACTAATTGGACAAGAATAAGCCTAGGGAAGACGAATATGACCTAAATGTTAATCCAATAACACAAATGAACTTATTGGATGCACAAGATTGGTAAAAAACCCTAATTGGACAAGAATAAGCCTAGGGAGAATGAAAATGACCTAAATGTTAATCCAATGACACAACTCAACTTATTGGATGCACAAGATTGGTTAAAAACCCTAATTGGACAAGAATAAGCCTAGGGAGGACGAAAATAACCTAATTGATCATCCAATGACACAAACACACCTATTGGATGCACAAGATTGGTTAAAACCCCTAATTGGACAAGAATATGCCTAGGGAGGACGAAAATGACCTAAATGTTAATCCAATGACACAAATGAACTTATTGGATCCACAATATTGGTTAAAAACCCTAATTGGACAAGAATAAGCCTAGGGAGGACGAAAATGACCTAATTGATCATCCAATGACACAAACACACCTATTGGATGCACAAGATTGGTTAAAAACCCTAATTGGACAAGAATATGTCTAGGGAGGACGAAAATGACCTAAATATTAATTCAATGATATAAACAAACTTGTTGGATGCACAAGATTGGTTAAAAACCCTAATTGGACAAGAATAAGCCTAGGGAGGACGAAAATGACCTAATTGATCATCCAATGCCACAAACACACCTATTGGATGCACAAGATTGGTTAAAAACCCTAATTGGACAAGAATATGCCTAAGGAGGACGAAAATGACCTAATTGATCATCCAATGACACAAACACACCTATTGGATGCACAAGATTGGTTAAAAACCCTAATTGGACAAGAATATGCCTAGGGAGGACGAAAATGACCTAATTGATCATCCAATGACACAAATGAACTTATTGGATGCACAAGATTAGTTAAATACCCTAATTGGACAAGAATAATCCTAGGGAGGACGAAAATGACCTAATTGATCATCCAATGACACAAACACACCTATTGGATGCACAAGATTGGTTAAAAACCCTAATTGGACAAGAATAAGCCTAGGGAGGACGAAAATGACCTAATTGATCATCCAATGACACAAACACACCTATTGGATGCACAAGATTTGTTAAAAACCCTAATTGGAAAAGAATAAGCCTAGGGAGGACGAAAATGACCTAAATGTTAATCCAATGACACAACTCAACTTATTGGATGCACAAGATTGGTTAAAAACCCTAATTGGACAAGAATAAGCCTAGGGAGGACGAAAATGACCTAATTGATCATCCAATGACACAAACACACCTATTGGATGCACAAGATTGGCTAAAAACCCTAATTGGATAAGAATAAGCCTAGGGAGGACGAAAATGACCTAATTGATCATCCAATGACACAAACACACCTATTGGATGCACAAGATTGGTTAAAAACCCTAATTGGACAAGAATATGCCTAGGGAGGACGAAAATGACCTAATTGATCATCCAATGACACAAACACACCTATTGGATGCACAAGATTGGTTAAAAACCCTAATTGGACAAAATAAGCCTAGGGAGGACGAAAATGACCTAAATGTTAATCCAATGACACAACTCAACTTATTGGATGCACAAGATTGGTTAAAAACCCTAATTGGACAAGAATAAGCCTAGGGAGGACGAAAATGACCTAATTGATCATCCAATGACACAAACACATCTATCGGAAGCACAAGATTGGTTAAAAACCCTAATTGGACAAGAATATGCAAAGGGAGGACGAAAATGGCCTAATTGATCATCCAATGACACAAACACACCTATTGGATGCACAAGATCGGTTAAAAACCCTAATTGGACAAGAATAAGCCTAGGGAGGACGAAAATGACCTAATTGATCATCCAATGACACAAACACACCTATTGCATGCACAAGATTGGTTAAAAACCCTAATTGGACAAGAATAAGCCTAGGGATGACGAAAATGACCTAAATGTTAATCCAATGACACAACTCAACTTATTGGATGCACAAGATTGGTTAAAAACCCTAATTGGACAAGAATAAGCCTAGGGAGGACGAAAATAACCTAATTGATCATCCAATGACACAAACACACCTATTGGATGCACAAGATTGGTTAAAAACTCTAATTGGAAGTGAATATGCCTAGGGAGGACGAAAATGACCTAATTGATCATTCAATGACACAAAAACACCTATTGGACGCACAAGATCGATTAAAATCCCTAATTGGACAAGAATAAGCATAGGGAGGACGAAAATGACCTAATTGATCATCCAATGACACAAACACATCTATCGGAAGCACAAGATTTGTTAAAAACTCTAATTGGACAAGAATATGCTTAGGCAGGACGAAAATGACCTAATTGATCATCCAATGACACAAACACACCTATTGGATGCACAAGATCGGTTAAAAACCCTAATTGGACAAGAATAAGCCTAGGGAGGACGAAAATGACCTAATTGATTATCCAATGACACAAACACACCTATTGGATGCACAAGATTGGTTAAAAACCCTAATTGGACAAGAATATGCCTAGGGAGGACGAAAATGACCTAATTGATCATCCAATGACACAAATGAACTTATTGGATGCACAAGATTAGTTAAAAACCCTAATTGGACAAGAATATGCCTAGGGAGGACGAAAATAACCTAATTGATCATCCAATGACACAAACACACCTATTGGATGCACAAGATTGGTTAAAAACCATAATTGGACAAGAATAAGCCTAGGGATGACGAAAATGACCTAAATGTTAATCCAATGACACAACTCAACTTATTGGATGCACAAGATTGGTTAAAAACCCTAATTGGACAAGAATAAGCCTAGGGAGGACGAAAATAACCTAATTGATCATCCAATGACACAAACACACCTATTGGATGCACAAGATTGGTTAAAAACCCTAATTGGACAAGAATATGCCTAGGGAGGACCAAAATGACCTAATTGATCATCCAATGACAGAAACACACCTATTGGATGCACACGATTGGTTAAAAACCCTAATTGGACAAGAATAAGCCTAGGGAGGACGAAAATAACCTAATTGATCATCCAATGACACAAACACACCTATTGGATGCACAAGATAAGTTAAAAACCCTAATTGGACAAGAATATGCCTAGGGAGGACGAAAATGACCTAAATGTTAATCCAATGACACAAATGAACTTATTGGATGCACAAGATTGGTTAAAAACCCTAATTGGACAAGAATAAGCCTAGGGAGGACGAAAATGACCTAAATGTTAATCCAATGACACAGCTCAACTTATTGGATGCACAAGATTGGTTAAAAACCCTAATTGGACAAGAATAAGCCTATGGAGGACGAAAATGACCCAAATGTTAATCCAATGACACAACTCAACTTATTGGATGCACAAGATTGGTTAAAAACCCTAATTTGACAAGAATATGCCTAGGGAGGACGAAAAAGACCTAATTGATCGTCCAATGACACAAACACACCTATTGGATGCACAAGATTGGTTAAAAACCCTAATTGGACAAGAATAAGCCTAGGGAGGACGAAAATGACCTAATTGATCATCCAATGACACAAACACACCTATTGGATGCACAAGATTGGTTAAAAACCCTAATTGGACAAGAATAAGCCTAGGGAGGACGAAAATGACCTAATTGATCATCCATTGCCACAAACACACCTATTGGATGGACAAGATTGGTTAAAAACCCTAATTGGACAAGAATATGCCTAGGGAGGACGAAAATGACCTAATTGATCATCCAATGACATAAACACACCTATTGGATGCACAAGATTGGTTAAAAACTCTAATTGGACAAGAATAAGCCTAGGGAGGACGAAAATAAACTAATTGATCATCCAATGACACAAACACACCTATTGGATGCACAAGATTGGTTAAAAACCCTAATTGGACAAGAATATGCCTAGGGAGGACGAAAATGACCTAAATGTTAATCCAAGGACACAAATGAACTTATTGGATGCACAAGATTGGTTAAAAACCCTAATTGGACAAGAATAAGCCTAGGGAGGACGAAAATGACCTAAATGTTAATCCAATGACACAACTCAACTTATTGGATGCACAAGATTGGTTAAAAACCCTAATTGGACAAGAATAAGCCTAGGGAGGACGAAAATGACCTAATTGATCATCCAATGACACCAACACACCTATTTAATGCACAAGATTGGTTAAAAACCCTAATTGGACAAGAATATGCCTTGGGACGACGAAAATGAGCTAATTGATCATCAAATGACACAACTCAACTTATTGGATGCACAAGATTGGTTAAAAACCCTAATTGGGCAAGAATATGCCTAGGGAGGACGAAAATGACCTAATTGATCATCCAATGACACAAACACACCTGTAGGATGCACAAGATTGGTTAAAAACCCTAATTGGACAAGAATATGCCTAGGGAGGGCAAAAATGACCTAATTGATCATTCAATGACACAAACAAAGTTATTGGATGCACAAGATTGGTTAAAAACCCTAATTGGACAACAATAAGCCTAGGGAGGACGAAAATGACCTAATTGATCATCCAATGACACAAACACACCTATTGGATGCACAAGATTGGTTAAAAACCCTAATTGGACAAGAATATGTCTAGGGAGGACGAAAATGACCTAAATATTAATTCAATGACACAAACACACCTATTGGATGCACAAGATTGGTTAAAAACCCTAATTGGACAAGAATAAGCCTAGGGAGAACGAAAATGACCTAATTGATCATCCAATGACACAAACACACCTATTGGATGCACAAGATTGGTTAAAAACCCTAATTGGACAAGAATAAGCCTAGGGATGACGAAAATGACCTAATTGATCATCCAATGACACAAACACACCTATTGGATGCACAAGATTGGTTAAAAACCCTAATTGGACAAGAATAAGCCTAGGGAGGACGAAAATGACCTAATTGATCATCCAATGACACAAACACACCTATTGGATGCACAAGATTGGTTAAAAACCCTAATTGGACAAGAATATGCCTAGGGAGGACGAAAATGACCTAATTGATCATCCAACGACACAAACACACCTATTGGATGCACAAGATAGGTTAAATTCCCTAATTGGACAAGAATAAGCCTTGGGAGGACAAAAATGACCTAATTGATCATCCAATGACACAAACACACCTATTGGATGCTCAAGATTGGTTAAAAACCCTGATTGGACAAGAATATGCCTAGGGACGACGAAAATGACCTAATTGATCATCCAATGACACAAACACACCTATTGGATGCACAAGATTGGTTAAAAACCCTAATTGGACAAGAATAAGCCTAGGGAGAACGAAAATGACCTAAATGTTAATCCAATGACACAACTCAACTTACTGGATGCACAAGATCGGTTAAAAACCCTAATTGGACAAGAATAAGCCTAGGGAGGACGAAAATGACCTAATTGATCATCCAATGACACAAACACACCTATTGGATGCACAAGATTGGTTAAAAACCCTAATTGGACAAGAATAAGCCAAGGGAGAACGAAAATGACCTAATTGATCATCCAATGACACAAACACACCTATTGGATGCACAAGATTGGTTAAAAACCATAATTGGACAAGAATAAGCCTAGGGAGGACGAAAATGACCTAATTGATCATCCAATGACACAAACACACCTATTGGATGCACAAGATTGGTTAAAAACCCTAATTGGACAAGAATATGCCTAGGGAGGACGAAAATGACCTAAATATTAATTCAATGACACAAACAAACTTATCGGATGCACAAGATTGGTTAAAAACCCTAATTGGACAAGTATAAGCCTAGGGAGGACGAAAATGACCTAAATGTTAATCCAATGACACAACTCAACTTATTGGATGCACAAGATTGGTTAAAAACCCTAATTGGACAAGAATGTGCCTAGGGAGGACAAAAATGACCTAATCGATCATCCAATGACACAAACACACCTATTGGATGCACAAGATTGGTTAAAAACCCTAATTGGACAAGAATATGCCTAGGGAGGACGAAAATGACCTAATTGATCATCCAATGACACAAACACACCTATTGGATGCACAAGATTGGTTAAAAACCCTAATTGGACAAGAATATGCCTAGGGAGGACGAAAATGACCTAATTGATCATCCAATGACACAAATGAACTTATTGGATGCACAAGATTAGTTAAAAACCCTAAATGGACAAGAATAAGGCTAGGGAGGACGATAATAACCTAATTGATCATCCAATGACACAAACACACCTATTGGATGCACAAGATTGGTCTAAAACTCTAATTGGACAAGAATATGCCTAGCGAGGACCAAAATGACCTAAATGTTAATCCAATGACACAAATGAACTTATTGGATGCACAAGATTGGTTAAAAACCCTAATTGGACAAGAATAAGCCTAGGGAGGACGAAAATGACCTAAATGTTAATCCAATGACACAACTCAACTTATTGGATGCACAAGATTGGTTAAAAACCCTAATTGGAAAGAATAAGCCTAGGGAGGACGAAAATGACCTAATTGATCATCCAATGATACAAACACACCTATTGGATGCACAAGATTGGTTAAAAACCCTAATTGGACAAGAATAAGCCTAGGGAGGACGAAAATGACATAAATGTTAATCCAATGACACAACTCAACTTATTGGATGCACAAGATTGGTAAAAACCCTAATTGGACAAGAATATGCCTAGGGAGGACGAAAATGACCTAATTGATCATCCAATGACACAAACACACCTATTGGATGCACAAGATTGGTTAAAAACCCTAATTGGACAAGAATATGCCTAGGGAGGACGAAAATGACCTAATTGATCATCCAATGACACAAACACACCTATTGGATGCACAAGATTGGTTAAAAACCCTAATTGGACAAAAATAAGCGTAGGGAGAACGAAAATGAGCTAAATATTAATCCAATGACACAACTCAACTTATTGGATGCACAAGATTGGTTAAAAACCCTAATTGGACAAGAATAAGCCTAGGGAGGACGAAAATGACCTAATTGATCATCCAATGACACAAACACACCTATTGGATGCACAAGATTGGTTAAAAACCCTAATTGGACAAGAATATGCCTAGGGAGGACGAAAATGACCTAATTGATCATCCAATGACACAAACACACCTATTGAATGCACAAGATTGGCTAAAAACCCTAATTGGACAAGAATATGCCTAGGGAGGACCAAAATGACCTAAATATTAATTCAATGACACAAACAAACTTATTGGATGCACAAGATTGGTTAAAAACCCTAATTGGACAAGAATAAGCCTAGGGAGGACAAAAATGACCTAATTGATCATCCAATGACACAAACAAACCTATTGGATGCACAAGATTGGTTAAAATCGCTAATTGGACAAGAATATGCTTACGGAGGACGAAAATGACCTAATTGATCATCCAATGACACAAACACACCTATTGGATGCACAAGATTGGTTAAAAACCCTAATTGGACAAGAATATGCCTAGGGAGGACGAAAATGACCTAATTGATCATCCAATGACACAAACACACCTATTGGATGCACAAGATTGGTTAAACACCCTAATTGGACAAGAATATGCCTAGGGAGGACGAAAATGACGTAATTGATCATCCAATGACACAAATGAACTTATTGGATGCACAAGATTTGTTAAAAAACTTAATTGGACAAGAATAAGCCTAGGGAGGACGAAAATGACCTAATTGATCATCCAATGACACAAACACACCTATTGGATGCACAAGATTGGTTAAAAACCCTAATTGGACAAGAATATGCCTAGGGAGGACGAAAATGACCTAATTGATCATCCAATGACACAAACACCCATATTGGATGCACAAGATTGGTTAAAAACCCTAATTGAACAAGAATATGCCTAGGGAGGACGAAAATGACCTAATTGATCATCCAACGACACAAACACACCTATTTATTGCACAAGATCGGTTAAAAACCCTAATTGGACAAGAATAAGCCTAGGGAGGACGAAAATGACCTAATTAATCATCCAATGACACAAACACACCTATTGGATGCACAAGATTGGTTAAAAACCCTAATTGGACAAGAATATGCCTAGGGAGGACGAAAATGACCTAATTGATCATCCAATGACACAAATGAACTTATTGGATGCACAAGATTAGTTAAAAACCCTAATTGGACAAGAATAACCTAGGGAGGACGAAAATAACCTAATTGATCATTCAATGACACAAATACACCTATTGGATACACAAGATTGGTTAAAAACCCTAATTGGACAAGAATATGCCTAGGGAGGACGAAAATGACCTAAATGTTAATCCAATGACACAAATGAACTTATTGGATGCACAAGATTGGTTAAAAACCCTAATTGGACAAGAATAAGCCTTGGGGGGACGAAAATGACCTAATTGATCATCAAATGACACAAACACACCTATTGGATGCACAAGACTGGTTAAAAACCCTAATTGGACAAGAATATGCCTAGGGAGGACGAAAATGACCTAATTGATCATCCAATGACACAAACACACCTATTGGATGCACAAGATTGGTTAAAAACCCTAATTGGACAAGAATATGCCTAGGGAGGACGAAAATGACCTAATTGATCATCCAATGACACAAACACACCTATTGGATGCACAAGATGGGTTAAAAACCCTAATTGGACAAGAATATGCCTTGGGAGGACAAAAATGACCTAAATGTTAATCCAATGACACAAATGAACTTATTAGATGTACAAGATTGGTTAAAAACCCTAATTGGACAAGAATAAGTCTAGGGAGGACGAAAATGACCTAATTGATCATCCAATGACACAAACACACCTATTGGATGCACAAGATTGGTTAAAAACCCTAATTGGACAAGAATATGCCTAGGGAGGACGAAAATGACCTAATTGATCATCCAATGACACAAACACACCTATTGGATGCACAAGATCGGTTAAAAACACTAATTGGACAAGAATAAGCCTAGGGAGGACGAAAGTGACCTAATTGATCATCCAATGACACAAACACACCTATTGGATGCACAAGATGGGTTAAAAACTCTAATTGGACAAGAATATGCCTAGGGAGGACGAAAATCACCTAAATGTTAATCCAATGACACAAATGAACTTATTAGATGTACAATATTGGTTAAAAACCCTAATTGGACAAGAATAAGTCTAGGGAGGACGAAAATGACCTAATTGATCATCCAATGACACAAACACACCTATTGGATGCACAAGATTGGTTAAAAACCCTAATTGGACAAGAATATGCCTAGGGAGGACGAAAATGACCTAATTGATCATCCAATGACACAAACACACCTATTGGATGCACAAGATTGGTTAAAAACTTTAATTGGACAAGAATAAGCCTAGGGAGAACGTAAATGACCTAATTGATCATTCAATGAAACAAACACACCTATTGGATGCACAAGATCGGTTAAAAACCCTAATTGGACAAGAATAAGCCTAGGGAAGACGAAAATGACCTAATTGATCATCCAATGACACAAACACACCTATTGGATGCACAAGATTGGTTAAAAATCCTAATTGGACAAGAATATGCCTAGGGAGGACGAAAATGACCTAATTGATCATCCAATGACACAATGAACTTATTGGATGCACAAGATTAGTTAAAAACCCTAATTGGACAAGAATATGCCTAGGGAGGACGAAAATGACCTAAATGATCATCCAATGACACAAACACACCTATTGGATGCACAAGATTGGTCTAAAACTCTAATTGGACAAGAATATGCCTAGGGAGGACGAAAATGACCTAATTGATCTTCCAATGACACAACCACACCTATTGGATGCACAAGATTGGTTAAGAACCCTAATTGGACAAGAATATGCCTAGCGAGGAAGAAAATGACCTAATTGATCATCCAATGACACAAACACACCTATTAGATGCACAAGATTGGTTAAAAACCCTAATTGGACAAGAATAAGCCTAGGGAGGACGAAAATGATCTAATTGATCATCCAATGACACAAACACACCTATTGGATTGACAAGATTGGTTAAAAACCCTAATTGGACAAGAATATGCCTAGGGAGGACGAAAATGACCTAATTGATCATCCAATGACACAACTCAACTTATTGGATGCACAAGATTGGTTAAAAACCCTAATTGGACAAGAATATGCCTAGCGAGGACGAAAATGACCTAATTGATCATCCAATGACACAAATGAACTTATTGGATGCACAAGATTAGTTAAAAACCCTAATTGGACAAGAATAAGCCTAGGGAGGACGAAAATAACCTAATTGATCATCCAATGACACAAACACACCTATTGGATGCACAAGATTGGTCTAAAACTCTAATTGGACAAGAATATGCCTAGGGAGGACGAAAATGACCTAAATGTTAATCCAATGACACAAATGAACTTATCGGATGCACAAGATTGGTTAAAAACCCTAATTGGACAAGAATAAGCCTAGGGAGGACGAAAATGACCTAAATGTTAATCTAATGACACAACTCAACTTATTGGATGCACAAGATTGGTTAAAAACCCTAATTGGTAAAGAATAAGCCTAGGGAGGACGAAAATGACCTAATTGATCATCCAATGACACAAACACACCTATTGGATGCACAAGATTGGTTAAAAACCCTAATTGGACAAGAATAAGCCTAGGGAGGACGAAAATGACCTAATTGATCATCCAATGACACAAACACACCTATTGGATGCGCATGATTGGTTCAAAACCCTAATTGGACAAGAATATGCCTAGGGAGGACGAAAATGACCTAAATGTTAATCCAATGACACAAATGAACTTATTGGATGCACAAGATTGGTTAAAAACCCTAATTGGACAAGAATAAGCCTAGGGAGGACGAAAATGACCTAAATGTTAATCCATTGAAACAACTCAATTTATTGGATGCACAAGATTGGTTAAAAACCCTAATTGGACAAGAATAAGCCTAGGGAGGACGAAAATGACCTAATTGATCATCCAATGACACAAACACACCTATTGGATGCACAAGATTGGTTAAAAACCCTAATTGGACAAGAATACGCCTAGCGAGGACGAAAATGACCTAATTGATCATCCAATGACACAAACACACCTATTGGATGCACAAGATTGGTTAAAAACCCTAATTGGACAAGAATATGCCTAGGGAGGACGAAAATGACCTAATTGATCATCCAATGACACAAACACACCTATTGGATGCACAAGATTGGTTAAAAACCCTAATTGGACAAGAATATGCCTAGGGAGGACGAAAATGACCTAATTGATCATCCAATGACACAAACACACCTATTGGATGCACAAGATCGATTAAAAACCCTAATTGGACAAGAATAAGCCTAGGGAGGACGAAAATGACCTAAATGTTAATCCAATGACACAACTCGACTTATTGGATGCACAAGATTGGTTAAAAACCCTAATTGGACAAGAATATGCCTAGGGAGGACGAAAATGACCTAATTGATCATCCAATGACACAAACACACCTATTGGATGCACAAGATTCGTTAAAAACACTAATTGGACAAGAATATGCATAGGGAGGACGAAAATGACCTAATTGATCATCCAATGACACAAACACACCTATTGGATGCACAAGATTGGTTAAAAACCCTAATTGGACAAGAATATGCCTAGGGAGGACGAAAATGACCTAATTGATCATCCAATGACACAAACACACCTATTGGATGCACAAGATCGGTTAAAAATCCTAATTGGACAAGAATATGCCTAGGGAGGACGAAAATGACCTAATTGATCATCCAATGACACAAACACACCTATTGGATGCACAAGATTGGTTAAAAACCCTAATTGGACAAGAATATGCCTAGGGAGGACGAAAATGACCTAATTGATCATCCAATGACACAAACACACCTATTGGATGAACAAGATTGGTTAAAAACCCTAATTGGACAAGAATATGCCTAGGGAGGACGAAAATGACCTAATTGATCATCCAATGACACAAACACACCTATTGGATGCACAAGATTGGTTTAAAACCCTAGTTGGACAAGAATATGCCTAGGGAGGACGAAAATGACCTAATTGATCATCCAATGACACAAATGAACTTATTGGATGCACAAGATTAGTTAAAAACCCTAATTGGACAAGAATATGCCTAGGGAGGACGAAAATGACCTAAATGATCATCCAATGACACAAACACACCTATTGGATGCACAAGATTGGTCTAAAACTCTAATTGGACAAGAATATGCCTAGGGAGGACGAAAATGACCTAATTGATCTTCCAATGACACAACCACACCTATTGGATGTACAAGATTGGTTAAGAACCCTAATTGGACAAGAATATGCCTAGCGAGGAAGAAAATGACCTAATTGATCATCCAATGACACAAACACACCTATTAGATGCACAAGATTGGTTAAAAACCCTAATTGGACAAGAATAAGCCTAGGGAGGACGAAAATGACCTAATTGATCATCCAATGACACAAACACACCTATTGGATTGACAAGATTGGTTAAAAACCCTAATTGGACAAGAATATGCCTAGGGAGGACGAAAATGACCTAATTGATCATCCAATGACACAACTAAACTTATTGGATGCACAAGATTGGTTAAAAACCCTAATTGGACAAGAATATGCCTAGCGAGGACGAAAATGACCTAATTGATCATCCAATGACACAAATGAACTTATTGGATGCACAAGATTAGTTAAAAACCCTAATTGGACAAGAATAAGCCTAGGGAGGACGAAAATAACCTAATTGATCATCCAATGACACAAACACACCTATTGGATGCACAAGATTGGTCTAAAACTCTAATTGGACAAGAATATGCCTAGGGAGGACGAAAATGACCTAAATGTTAATCCAATGACACAAATGAACTTATTGGATGCACAAGATTGGTTAAAAACCCTAATTGGACGAGAATAAGCCTAGGGAGGAAGAAAATGACCTAAATGTTAATCCAATGACACAACTCAACTTATTGGATGCACAAGATTGGTTAAAAACCCTAATTGGGCAAGAATAAGCCTAGGAAGGACGAAGATGACCTAATTGATCATCTAATGACACAAACACACCTATTGGATGCACAAGATTGGTTAAAAACCCTAATTGGACAAGAATAAGCCTAGGGAGGACGAAAATGACCTAAATGTTAATCCAATGACACAACTCAACTTATTGGATGCACAAGATTGGTTAAAAACACTAATTGGACAAGAATAAGCCTAGGGAGGACGAAAATGACCTAATTGATCATCCAATGACACAAACACACCTATTGGATGCACAAGATTGGTTAAAAACCTTAATTGGACAAGAATATGCCTTGGGAGGACAAAAGTTACCTAATTTATCATCCAATGACATAAACACACCTATTGGATGCACAAGATTGGTTAAAAACCCTAATTGGACAAGAATAAGCCTAGGGAGGACGAAAATGACCTAGATGTTAATCTAATGACACAACTCCACTTATTGGATGCACAAGATTGGTTAAAAACCCTAATTGGACAAGAATAAGCCTAGGGAGGACGAGAATGACCTAATTGATCATCCAATGACACAAACACACCAATTGGATGCACAAGAATCGTTAAAAACCCTAATTGGACAAGAATATGCCTATGGAGGACGAAAATGACCTAATTGATCATCCAATGACACAAACACACCAATTGGATGCACAAGATTGGTTAAAAACCCTAATTGGACAAGAATAAGCCTAGGGAGGACGAAAATGACCTAAATGTTAATCTAATGACACAACTCAACTTATTGGATGCACAAGATTGGTTAAAAACCCTAATTGGGCAAGAATAAGCCTAGGGAGGACGAAAGTTACCTAATTGATCATCCAATGACACAAACACACCTATTGGATGCACAAGATTGGTTAAAAACCCTAATTGGACAATAATAAGCCTAGGGAGGACGAAAATGACCTAGATGTTAATCTAATGTCACAACTCAACTTATTGGATGCACAAGATTGGTTAAAAACCCTAATTGGACAAGAATAAGCCTAGGGAGGACGAAAATGACCTAATTGATCATCCAATGACACAAACACACCAATTGGATGCACAAGAATCGTTAAAAACCCTAATTGGACAAGAATATGCCTATGGAGGACGAAAATGACCTAATTGATCATCCAATGACACAAACACACCAATTGGATGCACAAGATTAGTTAAAAACCCTAATTGGGCAAGAATAAGCCTAGGGAGGACGAAAGTTACCTAATTGATCATCCAATGACACAAACACACCTATTGGATGCACAAGATTGGTTAAAAACCCTAATTGGACAAGAATAAGCCTAGGGAGGACGAAAATGACCTAAATGTTAATCCAATGACACAACTCAACTTATTGCATGCACAAGATTGGTTAAAAACCCATATTGGGAAAGAATAAGCCTAGGGAGGACGAAAATGACCTAATTGATCATCCAATGAAACAAACACACCTATTGGATGCACAAGATTGGTTAAAAACCCTAATTGGACAAGAATAAGCCTAGGGAGGACGAAAATGACCTAATTGATCATCCAATGACACAAACACACCTATTGGATGCACAAGATTGGTTAAAAACCCTAATTGGACAAGAATAAGCCTAGCGAGGACGAAAATGACCTAATTGATCATCCAATGTCACAAACACACCTATTGGATGCACAAGATTGGTTAAAAACCCTAATTGGACAAGAATAAGCCTAGGGAGGACGAAAATGACCTAATTGATCATCCAATGACACAAACACACCAATTGGATGCACAAGATTGGTTAAAAACCCTAGTTGGACAAGAATATGCCTAGGGAGGACGAAAATGACCTAAATATTAATTCAATGACACAAACAAAGTTATTGGATGCACAAGATTGGTTAAAAACCCTAATTGGACAAGAATAAGCCCAGGGAGGACGAAAATGACCTAATTGATCATCCAATGACACAAACACACCTATTGGATGCACAAGATTGGTTAAAAACCCTAATTGGACAAGAATAAGCCTAGGGATGACGAAAATGACCTAATTGATCATCCAATGACACAAACACACCTATTGGATGCACAAGATTGGTTAAAAACCCTAATTGGACAAGAATAAGCCTAGGGAGGACGAAAATGACCTAATTGATCATCCAATGACACAAACACACCTATTGGATGCACAAGATTGGTTAAAAACCCTAATTGGACAAGAATAAGCCTAGGGAGGACGAAAATGACCTAATTGATCATCCAATGACACAAACACACCTATTGGATGCACAAGATTGGTTAAAAACCATTGTTGGACAAGAATATGGCTAGGGAGGATGAAAATGACCTAATTGATCATCCAATGACACAAATGAACTTATTGGATGCACAAGATTGGTTAAAAACCCTAGTTGGACAAGAATATGCCTAGGGAGGACGAAAATGACCTAATTGATCATCCAATGACACAAACACACCTATTGGATGCACAAGATTGGTTAAAAACCCTAATTGGACAAGAATAAGCCTAGGGAGGACGAAAATGACCTAATTGATCATCCAATGACACAAACACACCTATTAGATGCACAAGATTGGTTTAAAACCCTAATTGGACAAGAATAAGCCTAGGGAGGACGAAAATGACCTAATTGATCATCCAATGACACAAACACACCTATTGGATGCACAAGATTCGTTAAAAACCCTAATTGGACAAGAATATGCCTAGGGAGGACGAAAATGACCTAATTGATCATCCAATGACACAAACACACCTATTGGATGCACAAGATTGGTTAAAAACCCTAATTGGACAAGAATATGCCTAGGGAGGACGAAAATGTCCTAATTGATCATCCAATGACACAAACACACCTATTGGATGCACAAGATTCGTTAAAAACCCTAATTGGACAAGAATATGCCTAGGGAGGACGAAAATGACCTAATTGATCATCCAATGACACAAACACACCTATTGGATGCACAAGATTGGTTAAAAACCCTAATTGGACAAGAATATGCCTAGGGAGGACGAAAATGACCTAAATGTTAATCCAATGACACAAATGAAATTATTGGATGCACAAGAATGGTTAAAAACCCTAATTGGACAAGAATAAGCCTTGGGAGAACGAAAATGACCTAATTGATCATCCAATGACACAAACACACCTATTGGATGCACAAGATTCGTTAAAAACCCTAATTGGACAAGAATATGCCTAGGGAGGACGAAAATGACCTAATTGATCATCCAATGACACAAACACACCTATTGGATGCACAAGATTGGTTAAAAACCCTAATTGGACAAGAATAAGCCTAGGGAGGACGAAAATGACCTAATTGATCATCCAATGACACAAACACACCTATTGGATGCACAAGATTGGTTAAAAACCCTAATTGGACAAGAATATGACTAGGGAGGACGAAAATGACCTACTTGATCATCCAATGACTCAAACACACCTATTGGATGCACAAGATTGGTTAAAAACCCTAATTGGACAAGAATAAGCCTAGGGAGGACGAAAATAACCTAATTGATCATCCAATGACACAAACACACCTATTGGATGCACAAGATTGGTTAAAAATCCTAGTTGGACAAGAATATGCCTAGGGAGGACAAAAATGACCTAATTGATCATCCAATGACACAAATGAACTTATTGGATGCACAAGATTGGTTAAAAACCCTAATTGGACAAGAATAAGCATAGGGAGGACAAAAATGACCTAATTGATCATCCAATGACACAAACACACCTATTGGATGCACAAGATTGGTTAAAAACCCTAATTGGACAAGAATAAGCCTAGGGAGGACGAAAATGACCTAATTGATCATCCAATGACACAAACACACCTATTGGATGCACAAGATTGGTTAATAACCCTAATTGGACAAAGAATATGCCTAGGGAGGACGAAAATGACCTAATTGATCATCCAATGACACAAACACACCTATTGGATGCACAAGATTGGTTAAAAACCCTAATTGGACAAGAATAAGCCTAGGGAGGACGAAAATGACCTAATTGATCATCCAATGACACAAACACACCTATTGGATGCACAAGATTGGTTAAAAACCCTAATTGGGGAAGAATATGCCTAGGGAGGACGAAAATGACCTAAATATTAATTCAATGACACAAACAAACTTATTGGATGCACAAGATTGGTTAAAAACCCTAATTGGACAAGAATAAGCCTAGGGAGGACGAAAATGACCTAAATGTTAATCCAATGACACAAATGAACTTATTGGATGCACAAGATTGGTTAAAAATCCTAATTGGACAAGAATAAGCCTTGGGAGGACGAAAATGACCTAATTGATCATGCAATGACACAAACACACCTATTGGATGCACAAGAATGGTTAAAAACCCTAATTGGACAAGAATATGCCTAGGAAGGACGAAAATGACCTAATTGATCATCCAATGACACAAACAGACCTATTGGATGCACAAGATTGGTTAAAAACCCTAATTGGACAAGAATAAGCCTAGGGAGGACGAAAATGACCTAATTGAACATCCAATGACACAAAGACACCTATTGGATGCACAAGATTGTTTAAAAACCCTAATTGGACAAGAATATGCCTAGGGAGGACGAAAATGACCTAAATATTAATTCAATGACATAAACAAACTTATTGGATGCACAATATTGGTTAAAAACCCTAATTGGACAAGAATATGCCTAGGGAGGACGAAAATGACCTAAATAATAATTCAACGTCACAAACAAAGTTATTGGAAGCACAAGATTGGTTAAATACTCTAATTGGACAAGAATAAGCCTAGGGAGGACGAAAATGACCTAATTGATCATCCAATGACACAAACACACCTATTGGATGCACAAGATTGGTTAAAAACCCTAATTGGACAAGAATAAGCCTAGGGAGGACGAAAATGACCTAATTGATCATCCAATGACACAAACACACCTATTGGAAGCACAAGATAGGTTAAAAACCCTAATTGGACAAGAATATGCCTAGGGAGGACGAAAATGACCTAATTGATCATCCAATGACACAAACACACCTATTGGATGCACAAGATTGGTTAAAAACCTTAATTGGACAAGAATATGCCTAGGGACTACGAAAATGACCTAAAAATTAATTCAATGACACAAACAAACTTATTGGATGCACAAGATTGGTTAAAAACCCTAATTGGACAAGAATAAGCCTAGGTAGGATGAAAATGACCTAGTTGATCATCCAATGACACAAACACACCTAATGGATGCACAAGATTGGTTAAAAACCCTAATTGGAAAAGAATAAGCCTAGGGAGGACGAAAATGACCTAATTGATCATCCAATGACACAAACACACCTATTGGATGCACAAGATTGGTTAAAAACCCTAATTGGACAAGAATAAGCCTAGGGAGGACGAAAATGACCTAATTGATCATCCAATGACACAAACACACCTATTGGATGCACAAGATTGGTTTAAAACCCTAGTTGGACAAGAATATGCCTAGGGAGGACGAAAATGACCTAATTGATCATCCAATGACACAAATGAACTTATTGGATGCACAAGATTGGTTAAAAACCCTAATTGGACAAGAATAAGCCTAGGGAGGACGAAAATGACCTAATTGATCATCCAATGACACAAATGAACTTATTGCATGCACAAGATTGGTTAAAAACCCTAATAGGACAAGAATAAGCCTAGGGAGGACCAAAATGACCTAATTGATTATCCAATGACACAAACACACCTATTGGATGCACAAGATTGGTTAAAAACCCTAATTGGACAAGAATAAGCCTAGGGAGGACGAAAATGACCTAATTGATCATCCAATGACACAAACACACCTATTGGATGCACAAGATTGGTTAAAAACCCTAATTGGACAAGAATAAGCCTAGGGAGGACGAAAATGACCTAATTGATCATCCAATGACACAAACACACCTATTGGATGCACAAGATTGGTTAAAAACCCAAATTGGACAAGAATAAGCCTAGTGAGGACGAGAATGACCTAATTGATCATCCAATGACACAAACACACCTATTGGAAGCACAAGATTGGTTAAAAACCCTAATTGGAGAAGAATATGCCTAGGGAGGACGAAAATGACCTAAATATTAATCCAATGACACAAATGAACTTATTGGATGCACAAGATTGGTTAAAAACCCTAATTGGGCAAGAATAAGCCTAGGGAGGACAAAAATGACCTAATTGATCATCCAATGACACAAACACACCTATTGGATGCACAAGATTGGTTAAAAACCCTAATTGGACAAGAATAAGCCTAGGGAGGACGAAAATGACCTAATTGATCATCCAATGACACAAACACGCCTATTGGATGCACAAGATTGGTTAAAAACCGTAATTGGACAAGAATATGCCTAGGGAGGACGAAAATAACCTAATTGATCATCCAACGACACAAACACACCTATTGGATGCACAAGATCGGTTGAAAACCCTATTTGGACAAGAATAAGCCTAGGGAGGACGAAAATGACCTAATTGATCATCCAATGACACAAACACACCTATTGGACGCACAAGATTGGTTAAAAACCCTAATTGGACAAGAATATGCCTAGGGAGGACGAAAATGACCTAATTGATCATCCAATGACACAAACACACCTATTGGATGCACAAGATCGGTTAAAAACCCTAATTGGACAAGAATAAGCCTAGGGAGGACGATAGTGACCTAATTGATCATCGAATGACACAAACACACCTATTGGATGCACAACATTGGTTAAAAACCCTAATTGGACAAGAATATGCCTAGGGAGGACGAAAATGACCTAATTGATCATCCAATGACACAAATGAACTTATTGGATGCACAAGATTAGTTAAAAACCCTAATTGGACAAGAATAAGCCTAGGGAGGACGAAAATAACCTAATTGATCATCCAATGACACAAACACACCTATTGGATGCACAAGATTGGTCTAAAACTCTAATTGGACAAGAATATGCCTAGGGAGGACGAAAATGACCTAAATGTTAATCCAATGACACAAATGAACTTATTAGATGTACAAGATTGGTTAAAAACCCTAATTGGACAAGAATAAGTCTAGGGAGGACGAAAATGACCTAATTGATCATCTAATGACACAAACACACCTATTGGATGCACAAGATTGGTTAAAAACCCTAATTGGACAAGAATAAGCCTAGGGAGGACGAAAATGACCTAATTGATCATCCAATGACACAAACACACCTATTGGATGCACAAGATTGGTTAAAAACCCTAATTGGACAAGAATATGCCTAGGGAGGACGAAAATGACCTAATTGATCATCCAATGACACAAATGAACTTATTGGATGCACAAGATTAGTTAAAAACCCTAATTGGACAAGAATATGCTTAGGGAGGACGAAAATAACCTAATTGATCATCCAATGACACAAACACACCTATTGGATGCACAAGATTGGTTAAAAACCCTAATTGGACAAGAATATGCCTAGGGAGGACGAAAATGACCTAAATGTTAATCCGATGACACAAATGAACTTATTGGATGCACAAGATTGGTTAAAAACCCTAATTGGACAAGAAAAAGCCTAGGGAGGACGAAAATGACCTAATTGATCATCCAATGACACAAACACGCCTATTGGATGCACAAGATTGGTTAAAAACCCTAATTGGACTAGAATTAGCCTAGGGAGGACGAAAATAACCTAATTGATCGTCCAATGACACAAACACACCTATTGGATGGACAAGATTGGTTAAAAACCCTAATTGGACAAGAATATGCCTAGGAAGGACGAAAATGACCTAATTGATCATCCAATGACATAAACACACCTATTGGATGCACAAGATTGGTTAAAAACCCTAATTGGACAAGAATAAGCCTAGGGAGGACGAAAATAACCTAATTGATCATCCAATGACACAAACACACCAATTGGATGCACAAGATTGGTTAAAAACCGTAATTGGACAAGAATACGCCTAGGCAGGACGAAAATGACCTAAATGTTAATCCAATGACACAAATGAACTTATTGGATGCACAAGATTGGTTAAAAACCCTAATTGGACAAGAAAAAGCCTAGGGAGGACGAAAATGACCTAATTGATCATCCAATGACACAAACACGCCTATTGGATGCACAAGATTGGTTAAAAACCCTAATTGGACTAGAATTAGCCTAGGGAGGACGAAAATAACCTAATTGATCATCCAATGACACAAACACACTTATTGGATGGACAAGATTGGTTAAAAACCCTAATTGGACAAGAATATGCCTAGGAAGGACGAAAATGACCTAATTGATCATCCAATGACATAAACACACCTATTGGATGCACAAGATTGGTTAAAAACCCTAATTGGACAAGAATAAGCCTAGGGAGGACGAAAATAACCTAATTGATCATCCAATGACACAAACACACCAATTGGATGCACAAGATTGGTTAAAAACCCTAATTGGACAAGAATATGCCTAGGCAGGACGAAAATGACCTAAATGTTAATCCAATGACACAAATGAACTTATAGGATGCACAAGATTGGTTAAAAACCCTAATTGGACAAGAATAAGCCTAGGGAGGACGAAAATGACCTAATTGATCATCCAATGACACAAACACACCTATTGGATGCACAAGATTGGTTAAAAACCCTAATGGGACAAGAATATGCCTAGGGAAGACGAAAATGACCTAAATGTTAATCGAATGACACAAATGAACTTATCGGATGCACAAGATTGGTTTAAAACCATAATTGGACAAGAATAAGCCTAGGGACGACGAAAATGACCTAATTAATCATCCAATGACACAAACACACCTATTAGATGCACAAGATTGGTTAAAAACCCTAATTGGACAAGAATAAGCCTAGGGAGGAAGAAAATGACCTAATTGATCATCCAATGACACAAACACACCTATTGGATGCACAAGATTGGTTAAAAACCCTAATTGGACAAGAATATGCCTAGGGAGGACGAAAATGACCTAAATGTTAATCCAATGACACGACTCACCTTATTGGATGCACAAAATTGGTTAAAAACCCTAATTGGACAAGAATATGCCTAGGGAGGACGAAAATGACCTAATTGATCATCCAATGACACAAACACACCTATTGGATGCACAAGATTGGTTAAAAACCCTAATTGGACAAGAATAAGCCTAGGGAGGACGAAAATGACCTAAATGTTAATCCAATGACACAACTCAACTTATTGGATGCAAAAGATTGGTTAAAAACCCTAATTGGGAAAGAATAAGCCTAGGGAGGACGAAAATGACCTAATTGATCATCCAATGACACAAACACACCTATTGGATGCACAAGATTGGTTAAAAACCCTAATTGGACAAGAATAAGCCTAGGGAGGACGAAAATGACCTAAATGTTAATCCAATGACACAACTCAACTTATTGGACGCACATGATTGGTTAAAAACCCTAATTGGACAAGAATAAGCCTAGGGAGGACGAAAATAACCTAATTGATCATCCAATGACACAAACACACCTATTGGATGCACAAGATTCGTTAAAAACCCTAATTGGACAAGAATAAGCCTAGGGAGGACGAAAATAACCTAATTGATCATCCAATGACACAAACACACCTATTGGATGCACAAGATTGGTCTAAAACTCTAATTGGACAAGAATATGCCTAGGGAGGACGAAAATGACCTAAATGTTAATCCAATGACACAAATGAACTTATTGGATGCACAAGATTGGTTAAAAACCATAATTGGACAAGAATAAGCTTAGGGAGGACGAAAATGACCTAAATGTTAATCTAAAGACACAACTCAACTTATTGGATGCACAAGATTGGTTAAAAACCCTAATTGGGGAAGAATAAGCCTAGGGAGGACGAAGATGACCTAATTGATCATCCAATGACACAAACACACCTATTGGATGCACAAGATTGGTTAAAAACCCTAATTGGACAAGAATAAGCCTAGGGAGGACGAAAATGACCTAAATGTTAATCCAATGACACAACTCAACTTATTGGATGCACAAGTATGGTTAAAAACCCAAATTGGGCAAGAATAGGCCTAGGGAGGACGAAGATGACCTAATTGATCATCCAATGACACAAACACACCTATTGGATGCACAAGATTGGTTAAAAACCCTAATTGGACAAGAATAAGCCTAGGGAGGACGAAAATGACCTAATTGATCATCCAATGACACAAACACACCTATATGATGCACAAGATTGGTTAAAAACCCTAATTGGACAAGAATAAGCCTAGGGAGGACGAAAATGACCTAATTGATCATCCAATGACACAAACACACCTATTGGATGCACAAGATTGGTTAAAAACCCTAATTGGACAAGAATAAGCCTAGGGAGGACGAAAATGACCTAAATGTTAATCCAATGACACAACTCAACTTATTGGATGCACAAGATTTGTTAAAAACCCTCTTTGGACAAGAATAAGCCTAGGGAGGACGAAAATGACCTAATTGATCATCCAATGATGGAAACACACCTATTGGATTCACAAGATTGGTTAAAAACCCTAATTGGACAAGAATATGCCTAGGGAGGACGAAAATGACCTAAATATTAATTCAATGACACAAACAAACTTATCAGATGCACAAGATTGGTTAAAAACCCTAATTGGACAAGAATAAGCCTAGGGAGGACGAAAATGACCTAAATGTTAGTCCAATGACACAACTTAACTTATTGGATGCACAAGATTGGTTAAAAACCCTAATTGGACAAGAATATGCCTAGGGAGGACGAAAATGACCTAATTGATCATCCAATGACACAAATACACCTATTGGATGCACAAGATTGGTTAAAAACCCTAATTGGACAAGAATATGCCTAGGGAGGACGAAAATGACCTAATTGATCATCCAATGACACAAATGAACTTATTGGATGCACAAGATTAGTTAAAAACCCTAATTGGACAAGAATATGCTTAGGGAGGACGAAAATAACCTAATTGATCATCCAATGACACAAACACACCTATTGGATGCACAAGATTGGTTAAAAACCCTAATTGGACAAGAATACGCCTAGGCAGGACGAAAATGACCTAAATGTTAATCCAATGACACAAATGAACTTATTGGATGCACAAGATTGGTTAAAAACCCTAATTGGACAAGAAAAAGCCTAGGGAGGACGAAAATGACCTAATTGATCATCCAATGACACAAACACGCCTATTGGATGCACAAGATTGGTTAAAAACCCTAATTGGACTAGAATTAGCCTAGGGAGGACGAAAATAACCTAATTGATCATCTAATGACACAAACACACCTATTGGATGGACAAGATTGGTTAAAAACCCTAATTGGACAAGAATATGCCTAGGAAGGACGAAAATGACCTAATTGATCATCCAATGACATAAACACACCTATTGGATGCACAAGATTGGTTAAAAACCCTAATTGGACAAGAATAAGCCTAGGGAGGACGAAAATAACCTAATTGATCATCCAATGACACAAACACACCAATTGGATGCACAAGATTGGTTAAAAACCCTAATTGGACAAGAATATGCCTAGGGAGGACGAAAATGACCTAAATGTTAATCCAAGGACACAAATGAACTTATTGGACGCACAAGATTGGTTAAAAACCCTAATTGGACAAGAATAAGCCTAGGGAGGACGAAAATCACCTAATTGTTAATCCAATGACACAACTCAACTCATTGGATGCACAAGATTGGTTAAAAACCCTAATTGGACAAGAATAAGCCTAGGGATGACGAAAATGACCTAATTGATCATCCAATGACACAAACACACCTATTGGATGCACAAGATTGGTTAAAAACCCTAATTGGACAAGAATAAGCCTAGGGAGGACGAAAATAACCTAAATGTTAATCCAATGACACAACTCAACTTATTGGATGCACAAAATTCGTTAAAAACCCTAATTGGACAAGAATAAGCCTATGGAGGACGAAAATGACCTAATTGATCATCCAATGACACAAACACACCTATGGGATGCACAAGATTGGTTAAAAACCCTAATTGGACAAGAATATGCCTAGGGAGGACGAAAATGACCTAATTGATCATCCAATGACACAAACACATCTATCGGAAGCACAAGTTTGTTAAAAACCCTAATTGGACAAGAATATGCAAAGGGAGGACGAAAATGACCTAATTGATCATCCAATGACACAAACACACCTATTGGATCCACAAGATTGGTTAAAAACTCTAATTGGACAAGAATATGCCTAGGTAGGACGAAAATGACCTAATTGATCATCCAATGACACAAACACACCTATTGGATGCACAAGATCGGTTAAAAACTCTAATTGGACAAGAATAAGCCTAGGGAGGACGAAAATGACCTAATTGATCATCCAATGACACAAACACACCTATTGGATGCACAAGATTTATTAAAAACCCTAATTGGACAAGAATAAGCCTAGGGAGGACGAAAATAACCTAATTGATCATCCAATGACACAAACACACCTATTGGATGCACAAGATTGGTTAAAAACCCTAATTGGACAAGAATATGCCTAGGGAGGACTAAAATGACCTAAATGTTAATCCAATGACACAACTCAACTTATTCGATGCACAAGATTGGTTAAAAACCCTAATTGGACAACAATAAGCCTAGGGAGGACGAAAATGACCTAATTGATCATCCAATGACACAAACACACCTATTTGATGCACAAGATTGGTTAAAAACCCTAATTGGACAAGAATAAGCCTAGGGAGGACAAAAATGACCTAATTGATCATCCAATGACACATACACACCTATTAGATGCACAACATTGGTTAAAAACCCTAATTGGACAAGAATAAGCCTAGGGAGGACGAAAATGACCTAATTGATCATCCAATGACACAAACACACCTATTGGATGGACAAGATTGGTTAAAAACCCTAATTGGACAAGAATATGCCTAGGGAGGACGAAAATGACCTAATTGATCATCCAATGACACAAACACACCTATTGGATGCACAAGATTGGTTAAAAACCCTAATTGGACAAGAATATGCCTAGGGAGGACGAAAATGACCTAATTGATCATCCAATGACACAAATGAACTTATTGGATGCACAAGATTAGTTAAAAACC
>JBBPBR010001166.1:0-21016 GCA_037974775.1 Cicer pinnatifidum | reverse complement strand
AATAGGTGTGTTTGTGTCATTGGATGATCAATTAGGTCATTTTCGTCCTCCCTAGGCTTATTCTTGTCCAATTAGGGTTTTTAACCGATCTTGTGCATCAAATAGGTGTGTTTGTGTCATTGGATGATCAATTAGGTCATTTTCGTCCTCCCTAGGCTTATTCTTGTCCAATTAGGGTTTTTAACCAATCTTGTGCATAGAATAAGTTGAGTTGTGTCATTGGATTAACATTTAGGTCATTTTCGTCCTCCCTAGGCTTATTCTTGTCCAATTAGGGTTTATAACCAATCTTGTGCATCCAATAAGTTCATTTGTGTCCTTGGATTAACATTTAGGTCATTTTCGTCCTCCCTAGGCATATTCTTGTCCAATTAGGGTTTTTAACCAATCTTGTGCATCCAATACGTGTGTTTGTGTCGTTGGATGATCAATTAGGTTATTTTCGTCCTCCCTAGGCTTATTCTTGTCCAATTAGGGTTTTTAACCAATCTTGTGCATCCAATAGGTGTGTTTATGTCATTGGATGATCAATTAGGTCATTTTCGTCCTCCCTAGGCATATTCTTGTCCAATTAGGGTTTTTAACCAATCTTGTGCATCCAATAGGTGTGTTTGTGGCAATGGATGATCAATTAGGTCATTTTCGTCCTCCCTAGGCTTATTCTTGTCCAACTAGGGTTTTTAACCAATCTTGTGCATCCAATAGGCGTGTTTGTGTCATTGGATGGTCAATTAGGTCATTTTCGTCCTCCCTAGGCTTTTTCTTGTCCAATTAGCGTTTTTAACCAATCTTGTGCATCCAATAAGTTCATTTGTGTCATTGGATTAACATTTAGGTCATTTTCGTCCTCCCTAGGCATATTCTTGTCCAATTAGGGTTTTTAACCAATCTTGTGCATCCAATAGGTGTGTTTGTGTCATTGGATGATCAATTAGGTCATTTTCGTCCTCCCTAGGCTTATTCTTGTCCAATTAGGGTTTTTAACCAATCTTGTGCATCCAATAAGTTCATTTGTGTCATTGGATGACCAATTAGGTCATTTTCGTCCTCCCTAGGCTTATTCTTGTCCAATTAGGGTTTTTAACCAATCTTGTGCAACCAATAACTTTGTTTGTGTCATTGAATTAATATTTAGGTCATTTTCGACCTCCCTAGACATATTCTTGTCCAATTAGGGTTTTTAACCAATCTTGTGCATCCAATAAGTTTGTTTGTGTCATTGAATGATCAATTAGGTCATTTTCGTCCTCCCTAGGCATATTCTTGTCCAATTAGGGTTTTTAACCAATCTTGGGAATCCAATAGGTGTGTTTGTGTTATTGGATGATCAATTACGTCATTTTCGTCCTCCCAAGGCTTATTCTTGTCCAATTAGGGTTTTTAACCAATCTTGTGCATCCAATAACTTTGTTTGTGTCATTGAATTAATATTTAGGTCATTTTCCTCCTCCCTAGGCATATTCTTGTCCAATTAGGGTTTTTAACCAATCTTGTGCATCCAATAGCTGTGTTTGTGTCATTGGATGATCAATTAAGTCATTTTCGTCCTCCCTAGGCTTATTCTTGTCCAATTAGGGTTTTTAACCAATCTTGTGCATCCAATAAGTTCATTTGTGTCATTCGATTAACATTTAGGTCGTTTTCGTCCTCCCTAGGCATATTCTTGTCGAATTAGGGTTTTTAACCAATCTTGTGCATCCAATAGGTGTGTTTGTGTCATTGGATGATCAATTAGGTCATTTTCGTCCTCCCTAGGCTTATTCTTGTCCAATTAGGGTTTTTAACCAATCTTGTGCATCCAATAAGTTTGTTTGTGTCATTGAATTAATATTTAGGTCATTTTCGTCTTCCCTAGGCATATTCTTGTCCAATTAGGGGTTTTAACCAATGTTGTGCATCCAATAGCTGTGTTTGTGTCATTGGATGATCAATTAGGTCACTTTCTTCCTCCCTAGGCATATTCTTGTCCAATTAGGGTTTTTAACCAATCTTGTGCATCCAATAGGTGTGTTTGTGTCATTGGATGATCAATTAGGTCATTTTCGTCCTCCCTAGGCTTATTCTTGTCCAATTAGGGTTTTTAACCAATCTTGTGCATCCAATAAGTTGAGTTGTGTCATTGGATTAACATTTAGGTCATATTCGTCCTCCCTAGGCTTATTCTTGTCCAATTAGGGTTTTTAACCAATCTTGTGCATCCAATAGGTGTCTTTGTGTCATTGGATGATCAATTAGGTCATTTTCGTCCACCATAGGCTTATTCTTGTCCAATTAGGGTTTTTAACCAATCTTGTGCATCCAATAAGTAGAGTTGTGTCATTGGATTGACATTTAGGTCATTTTCGTCCTCCCTAGGCTTATTCTTGTCCAATTAGGGTTTTTAACCAATCTTGTGCATCCAATAGGTGTGTTTGTGTCATTGGATGATCAATTAGGTCATTTTCGTCCTCCCTAGGCATATTCTTGTCCAATTAGGGTTTTTAACCAATCTTGTGCATCCAATAGGTGTGTTTGTGTCATTGGATGATCAATTAGGTCCTTTACGTCCTCCCTAGGCATATTCTTGTCCAATTAGGGTTTTTAACCAATCTTGTGCATCCAATAGGTGTGTTTGTGTCATTGGATGATCAATTAGGTCATTTTCGTCCTCCCTAGGCTTATTCTTGTCCAATTAGGGTTTTTAATCAATCTTGTGCATCCAATAACTTGGGTTGTGTCATTGGATTAACATTTAGGTCATTTTCGTCCTCCCTAGGCTTATTCTTGTCCAATTAGGGTTTTTAACCAATCTTGTGCATCCAATAGGTGTGTTTGTGTCATTGGATGATCAATTAGGTCATTTTCGTCCTGCCTAGGCATATTCTTGTCCAATTCGGGTTTTTAACCAATCTTGTGCATCCAATAGGTGTGTTTGTGTCATTGGATGATCAATTAGGTCATTTTCGTCCTCCCTAGGCATATTCTTGTCCAATTAGGGTTTTTAACCAATCTTGTGCATCCAATAGGTGTGTTTGTGTCATTGGATGATCAATTAGGTCATTTTTGTCCTCCCTAGGCTTATTCTTGTCCAATTAGGGTTTTTAACTAATCTTGTGCATCCAATAAGTTCATTTGTGTCATTGGATGATCAATTAGGTCATTTTCGTCCCCCTTAGGCATATTCTTGTCCAACTAGGGTTTTTAACCAATCTTGTGCATCCAATAGGTGTGTTTGTGTCATTGGATGATCAATTAGGTCATTTTCGTCCTCCCTAGGCATATTCTTGTCCAATTAGGGTTTTTAACCAATCTTGTGCATCCAATAGGTGTGTTTGTGTCATTGGATGATCAATTAGGTCATTTTCGTCCTCCCTAGGCTTATTCTTGTCCAATTAGGGTTTTTAACCAATCTTGTGCATCCAACAAGTTTGTTTATGTCATTGAATTAATATTTAGGTCATTTTCGTCCTCCCTAGGCATATTCTTGTCCAATTAGGGTTGTTAACCATTCTTGTGCATGCAATAGGTGGGTTTGTGTCATTGGATGATCAATTAGGTCATTTTCGTCCTCCCTAGGCATATTCTTGTCCAATTAGGGTTTTTAACCAATCTTGTGCATCCAATAGGTGTGTTTGTGGCAATGGATGATCAATTAGGTCATTTTCGTCCTCCCTAGGCTTATTCTTGTCCAATTAGGGTTTTTAACCAATCTTGTGCATCCAATAGGTGTGTTTGTGTCATTGGATGATCAATTAGGTTATTTTCGTCCTCCCTAGGCTTATTCTTGTCCAATTAGGGTTTTTAACTAATCTTGTGCATCCAATAAGTACATTTCTGTCATTGGATGATCAGTTAGGTCAATTTGGTCCTCCCTAGGCATATTCTTGTCCAATTAGGGTTTTTAACCAATCTTGTGCTTCGAATAAGTGTGTTTGTCTCATTGGATGATCAATTAGGTCATTTTCGTCCTCCCTAGGCTTATTCTTGTTTAATTAGGGTTTTTAACCAATCTTGTGCATCCAATAGGTGTGTTTGTGTCATTGGATGATCAATTAGGTCATTTTCGTCCTCCCTAGGCTTATTTTTGTCCAATTAGGGATTTTAACCAATCTTGTGCATCCGATAAGTTTGTTTGTGTCATTGAATTAATATTTAGGTCATTTTCATCCTCCCTAGGCATATTCTTGTCCAATTCGGGTTTTTAACCAATCTTGTGCATCCAATAGGTGTGTTTGTGTCATTGGATGATCAATTAGGTCATTTTCGTCCTCCCAAGGCTTATTCTTGTCCAATTAGGGTTTTTAACCAATCTTGTGCATCCAATAGGTGTGTTTGTGTCATTGGATGATCAATTAGGTCATTTTCGTCCTCCCTAGGCTTATTCTTGTCCAATTAGGGTTTTTAACCAATCTTGTGCATCCAATAAGTTCATTTGTGTCATTGGATTAACATTTAGGTCAGTTTCATCCTCCCTAGGCATATTATTGTCCAATTAGGGTTTTTAACCAATCTTGTGCATCCAATAGGTGTGTTTGTGTCATTGGATGATCAATTAGGTTATTTTCGTCCTCCCTAGGCATATTCTTGTCCAATTACGGTTTTTAACCAATCTTGTGCATCCAATAGGTGTGTTTGTGTCATTGGATGATCAATTAGGTCATTTTCGTCCTCCCAAGGCTTATTCTTGTCCAATTAGGGTTTTTAACCAATCTTGTGCATCCAATAGGCGTGTTTGTGTCATTGGATGATCAATTAGGTCATTTTCGTCCTCCCTAGGCTTATTCTTGTCCAATTAGGGTTTTTAACTAATCTTGTGCATCCAATAAGTTCATTTGTGTCATTGGATGATCAATTAGGTTATTTTCGTCCTCCCTAGGCATATTCTTGTCCAATTAGGGTTTTTAACCAATCTTGTGCATCCAATACGTTTGTTTATGTCATTGGATGATCAATTAGGTCATTTTCGTCCTCCCTAGGCATATTCTTGTCCAATTAGGGTTTTTAACCAATCTTGTGCATCCAATAGGTGTGTTTGTGGCAATGGATGATCAATTAGGTCATTTTCGTCCTCCCTAGGCTTATTCTTGTCCAATTAGGGTTTTTAACCAATCTTGTGCATCCAATAGGCGTGTTTGTGTCATAGGATGATCAATTAGGTCATTTTCGTCCTCCCTAGGCTTTTTCTTGTCTAATTAGGGTTTTTAACCAATCTTGTGCATCCAATAAGTTCATTTGTGTCATTGGATTAACATTTAGGTCATTTTCGTCCTTCCTAGGCATATTCTTGTCCAATTAGGGTTTTTAACCAATCTTGTGCATCCAATAGGTGTGTTTGTGTCATTGGATGATCAATTAGGTTATTTTCGTCCTCCCTAGGCATATTCGTGTCCTTTTAGGGTTTTTAACTAATCTTGTGCATCCAATAAGTTCATTTGTGTCATTGGATGATCAATTAGGTCATTTTGGTCCTCCCTAGGCATATTCTTGTCCAATTAGGGTTTTTAACCAATCTTGTGCATCCAATAGGTGTGTTTGTGTCATTGGATGATCAATTAGGTGATTTTCGTCCTCTCTAGGCTTATTCTTGTCCAATTAGGGTTTTTAACTGATCTTGTGCATCCAATAGGTGTGTTTGTGTCATTGGATGATCAATTAGGTCATTTTTGTCATGCCTAGGCATATTCTTGTCCAATTAGAGTTTTTAACCAATCTTGTGGATCCAATAGGTGTGTTTGTGTCATTGGATGATCAATTAGGTCATTTTCGTCCTCCCTTTGCATATTCTTGTCCAATTAGGGTTTTTAACCAACTTGTGCTTCCGATAGATGTGTTTGTGTCATCGGATGATCAATTAGGTCATTTTCGTCCTCCCTAGGCATATTCTTGTCCAATTAGGGTTTTAACCAATCTTGTGCATCCCATAGGTGTGTTTGTGTCATTGGATGATCAATTAGGTCATTTTCGTCCTCCCTTTGCATATTCTTGTCCAATTAGGGTTTTTAACAAACTTGTGCTTCCGATAGATGTGTTTGTGTCATTGGATGATCAATTAGGTCATTTTCGTCCTCCCTAGGCATATTCTTGTCCAATTAGGGTTTTTAACCAATCTTGTGCATCCCATAGGTGTGTTTGTGTCATTGGATGATCAATTAGGTCATTTTCGTCCTCCCTAGGCTTATTCTTGTCCAATTAGGGTTTTTAACGAATTTTGTGCATCCAATAAGTTGAGTTGTGTCATTGGATTAACATTTAGGTCATTTTCGTCCTCCCTAGGCTTATTCTTGTCCAATTAGGGTTTTTAACCAATCTTGTGCATCCAATAGGTGTGTTTGTGTCATTGGATGATCAATTAGGTCATTTTCGTCCTCCCTAGGCTTATTCTTGTCCAATTAGGGTTTTTAACCAATCTTGTGCATCCAATGAGTTGAGTTGTGTCATTGGATTAACATTTAGGTGATTTTCGTCCTCCCTAGACTTATGCTTGTCCAATTAGGGTTTTTAACCAATCTTGTGCGTCCAATAAGTTCATTTGTGTCCTTGGATTAACATTTAGGTCATTTTCGTCCTCCCTAGGCATATTCTTGTCCAATTAGGGTTTTTAACCAATCTTGTGCATCCAATTGGTGTGTTTGTGTCATTGGATGATCAATTAGGTTATTTTCGTCCTCCCTAGGCTTATTCTTGTCCAATTAGGGTTTTTAACCAATCTTGTGCATCCAATAGGTGTGTTTATGTCATTGGATGATCAATTAGGTCATTTTCGTCCTTCCTAGGCATATTCTTGTCCAATTAGGGTTTTTAACCAATCTTGTCCATCCAATAGGTGTGTTTGTGTCATTGGATGATCAATTAGGTTATTTTCGTCCTCCCTAGGCTAATTCTAGTCCAATTAGGGTTTTTAACCAATCTTGTGCATCCAATAGGCGTGTTTGTGTCATTGGATGATCAATTAGGTCATTTTCGTCCTCCCTAGGCTTTTTCTTGTCCAATTAGGGTTTTTAACCAATCTTGTGCATCCAATAAGTTCATTTGTGTCATTGGATTAACATTTAGGTCATTTTCGTCCTCCCTAGGCATATTCTTGTCCAATTAGGGTTTTTAACCAATCTTGTGCATCCAATAGGTCTGTTTGTGTCATTGGATGATCAATTAGGTTATTTTCGTCCTCCCTAGGCATATTCTTGTCCAATTAGGGTTTTTAACTAATCTTGTGCATCCAATAAGTTCATTTGTGTCATTGGATGATCAATTAGGTCATTTTCATCCTCTCTAGGCATATTCTTGTCCAATTAGGGTTTTTAACCAATCTTGTGCATCCAATAGGCGTGTTTTTGTCATTGGATGATCAATTAGGTCATTTTCGTCCTCCCTAGGCTTTTTCTTGTCCAATTAGGGTTTTTAACCAATCTTGTGCATCCAATAAGTTCATTTGTGTCATTGGATTAACATTTAGGTCATTTTCGTCCTCCCTAGGCATATTCTTGTCCAATTAGGGTTTTTAACCAATCTTGTGCATCCAATAGGTGTGTTTATGTCATTGGATGATCAATTAGGTCAATTTCATCCTCCCTAGGCATATTCTTGTCCAATTAATGTTTTTAACCAATCTTGTGCATCTAATAGGTGTGTTTGTGGCAATGGATGATCAATTAGGTCATTTTCGTCCTCCCTAGGCTTATTCTTGTCCAATTAGGGTTTTTAACCAATCTTGTGCATCCAATAGGCGTGTTTTTGTCATTGGATGATCAATTAGGTCATTTTCGTCCTCCCTAGGCTTTTTCTTGTCCAATTAGGGTTTTTAACCAATCTTGTGCATCCAATAAGTTCATTTGTGTCATTGGATTAACATTTAGGTCATTTTCGTCCTCCCTAGGCATATTCTTGTCCAATTAGGGTTTTTAACCAATCTTGTGCATCCAATAGGTGTGTTTGTGTCATTGGATGATCAATTAGGTCATTTTCGTCCTCCCTAGGCTTATTCTTGTCCAATTAGGGTTTTTAACCAATCTTGTGCATCCAATAGGTGTGTTTGTGTCATTGGATGATCAATTAGGTCATTTTCGTCCTCCCTAGGCTTATTCTTGTCCAATTAGGGTTTTTAACCAATCTTGTGCTTCCAATAAGTTGAGTAGTGTCATTGGATTAACATTTAGGTCATTTTTGTCCTCCCTTGGTTTATTCTTGTCCAATTAGGGTTTTTAACCAATCTTGTGCATCCAATAAGTTTGTTTGTGTCATTGGATTATCAATTAGGTCATTTTCGTCCTCCCTAGGCTTATTTTTGTCCAATTAGGGTTTTTAACCAATCTTGTGCATCCAATAAGTTTGTTTGTGTCATTGAATTAATATTTAGGTCATTTTCGTCCTCCCTAGGCATCATCTTGTCCAATTAGGATTTTTAACCAATCTTTTGCATCCAATAGGTGTATTTGTGTCATTGGATGATCAATTAGGTCATTTTCGTCCTCCCTAGGTTTATTCTTGTCCAATTAGGGTTTTTAATTAATCTTGTGCATCCAAAAACTTTGTTTGTGTCATTAAATTAATATTTAGGTCATTTTCGTCCTCCCTAGGCATATTCTTGTCCAATTAGGGTTTTTAACCAATCTTGTGCATCCAATAGGTGTGTTTGTGTCATTGGATGATCAATTAGGTCATTTTCGTCCTCCCTAGGCTTATTCTTGTCCAATTAGGGTTTTTAACCAATCTTGTGCATCCAATAGGTGTGTTTGTGTCATTGGATGATCAATTAGGTCATTTTCGTCCTCCCTAGGCATATTCTTGTCCAATTAGGGTTTTTAACCAATCTTGTGCATCCAATAGGTGTGTTGGTGTCATTGGATGATAAATTAGGTCATTTACGTCCTCCCTATGCTTATTCTTGTCCAATTAGGGTTTTTAACCAATCTTGAGCATCCAATAACTTTGTTTGTGTCATTGAATTAATATTTAGGTAATTTTCGTCCTCCATAGGCATATTCTTGTCCAATAAGGGTTTTTAACCAATCTTGTGCATCCAATAGGTGTGTTTGTGTCATTGGATGATCAATTAGGTCATTTTCGTCCTCCCTAGGCTTATTCTTGTCCAATTAGGGTTTTTAACCAATCTTGTGCATCCAATAGGTGTGTTTGTGTCATTGGATGATCAATTAGGTCATTTTCGTCCTCCCTAGGCTTATTCTTGTCCAATTAGGGTTTTTAACCAATCTTGTGCATCGAATAACTTTGTTTATGTTATTGAATTAATATTTAGGTCATTTTCGTCCTCCCAAGGCATATTCTAGTCCAATTAGGGTTTTTAACTAATCTTGTGCATCCAATAGGTGTGTTTGTGTCATTGGATGATCAATTAGGTCATTTTCGTCCTCCCTAGGCTTATTCTTGTCCAATTAGGGTTTTTAACCAATCTTGTGCATCCAATAAGTTCATTTGTGTCATTGGATTAACAATTAGGTCATTTTCGTCCTCCCTAGACATATTCTTGTCCAATTAGGGTTCTTAACCAATCTTGTGCTTCCAATAGGTGTGTTTGTGTCATTGGATGATCAATTAGGTCATTTTCGTTCTCCCTAGGCTTATTCTTGTCGAATTAGGGTTTTTAACCAATCTTGTGCATCCAATAAGTTCATTTGTTTTATTGGATTAACATTTAGGTCATATTCGTCTTCCCTAGGCATATTCTTGTCCAACTAGGGTTTTAAACCAATCTTGTGCATCCAATAGGTGTGTTTGTGTCATTGGATGATCAATTAGGTAATTTTCGTCCTCCCTAGGCTTATTCTTGTCCAATTAGGGTTTTTAACCAATCTTGTGCATCCAATAGGTGTGTTTGTGTCATTGGATGATCAATTAGGTCATTTTCGTCCTCCCTAGGCTTATTCTTGTCCAATTAGGGTTTTTATCCAATCTTGTGCATACAATAACTTTGTTTGTGTCATTGAATTAATATTTAGGTCATTTTCGTCCTCCCTAGGCATATTCTTGTCCAATTAGGGTTTTTAACCAATCTTGTGCATCCAATAGGTGTGTTTGTGTCATTGCATGATCATTTAGGTCATTTTCGTCCTCCTTAGGCTTATTCTTGTCCAATTAGGGTTTTTAACCAATCTAGTGCATCCAATAACTTTGTTTGTGTCATTGAATTAATATTTAGGTCATTTTTTCGTCCTCCCTAGGCTTATTCTTGTCCAATTAGGGTTTTTAACCAATCTTGTGCATCCAATAGGTGTGTTTGTGTCATTGGATGATCAATTAGGTCATTTTCGTCCTCCCTAGGCTTATTCTTGTCCAATTAGGGTTTTTAACCAATCTTGTGCATCCAATAGGTGTGTTTATGTCATTGTATTAACATTTAGGTCATTTTGTTCTCCCTAGGCTTATTCTTGTCCAATTAGGGTTTTTAACCAATCTTGTGCATCCAATAGGTGTGTTTGTGTCATTGGATGATCAATTAGGTCATTTTCGTCCTCCCTAGGCATATTCTTGTCCAATTAGGGTTTTTAACCAATCTTGTGCATCCAATAGGTGTGTTTGTGTCATTGGATGATCAATTAGGTCATTTTCGTCCTCGCTAGGCGTATTCTTGTCCAATTAGGGTTTTTAACCAATCTTGTGCATCCAATAGGTGTGTTTGTGTCATTGGATGATCAATTAGGTCATTTTCGTCCTCCCTAGGCTTATTCTTGTCCAATTAGGGTTTTTAACCAATCTTGTGCATCCAATAACTTTGTGTGTGTCATTGAATTAATATTTAGGTCATTTTCGTCCTCCCTAGGCATATTCTTGTCCAATTAGGGTTTTTAACCAATCTTGTGCATCCAATAGGTGTGTTTGTGTCATTGGATGATCAATTAGGTCATTTTCGTCCTCCCTAGGCATATTCTTGTCCAATTAGGGTTTTTAACCAATCTTGTGCATCCAATAGGTGTGTATGTGTCATTGGATGATCAATTAGGTCATTTTCGTCCTTTCTATGCTTATTCTTGTCCAATTAGGGTTTTTAACCAATCTTGTGCATCCAATAAGTTCATTTGTGTCATTGGATGATCAATTAGGTCATTTTCGTCCTCCCTAGGCATATTCTTGTCCAATTAGGATTTTTAACCAATCTTGTGCATCCAATAGGTGTGTTTGCGTCATTGGATGATCAATTAGGCCATTTTCGTCCTCCCTAGGCTTATTCTTGTCCAATTAGGGTTTTTAACCAATCTTGTGCATCCAATAGGTGTGTTTGTGTCATTGGATGATCAATTAGGTCATTTTCGTCCTCCCTAGGCATATTCTTGTCCAATTAGGGTTTTTAACCAATCTTGTGCATCCAATAGGTGTGTTTGTGTCATTGGATGATCAATTAGGTCATTTTCGTCCTCCTTAGGCATATTCTTGTCCAATTAGTGTTTTTAACCAATCTTGTGCATCCCATAAGTTTGTTTGTGTCATTGAATTAATATTAAGGTCATTTTCGTCCTCCCAAGGCATATTCTTGTCCAATTAGGGTTTTTAACCAATCTTGTGCATCCAATAGGTGTGTTTGTGTCATTGGATGATGAATCAGGTCATTTTCGTCCTCCCTAGGCTTATTCTTGTCCAATTAGGGTTTTTAACCAATCTTGTGCATCCAATAGGTGTGTTTGTGTCATTGGATGATCAATTAGGTCATTTTCGTCCTCCCTAGGCATATTCTTGTCCAATTAGGGTTTTTAACCAATCTTGTGCATCCAATAGGTGTGTTTGTGTCATTGGATGATCAATTAGGTCATTTTCGTCCTCCCTAGGCTTATTCTTGTCCAATTAGGGTTTTTAACCAATCTTGTACATCTAATAAGTTCATTTGTGTCATTGGATTAACATTTAGGTCATTTTCGTCCTCCTTAGGCATATTCTTGTCCAATTAGGGTTTTTAACCCATCTTGTGCATCCAATAGGTGTATTTGTGTCATTGGATGATCAATTAGGTCATTTTCGTCCTCCCTAGGCATTTTTTGGTCCAATTAGGGTTTTTAACCAATCTTGTGCATCCAATAGGTGTGTTTGTGTCATTGGATGATCAATTAGGTCATTTTCGTCCTCCCTAGGCATATTCTTGTCCAATTAGGGTTTTTAACCAATCTTGTGCATCCAATAGGTGTGTTTGTGTCATTGGATGATCAATTAGGTCATTTTCGTCCTCCCTAGGCTTATTCTTGTTCGATTAGGGTTTTTAATCAATCTTGTGCATCCAATAACTTGAGTTGTGTCATTGGATTAACATTTAGGTCATTTTCGTCCTCCCTAGGCTTATTCTTGTCCAATTAGGGTTTTTAACCAATCTTGTGCATCCAATAGGTGTGTTTGTGTCATTGGATGATCAATTAGGTCATTTTCGTCCTCCATAGGCTTATTCTTGTCCAATTAGGGTTTTTAACCAATCTTGTGCATCCAATAAGTTGAGTTGTGTCATTGGATAAACATTTAGTCTTTTTCGTCCTCCCTATGCTTATTCTTGTCCAATTAGGGTTTTTAACCAATCTTGTGCATCCAATAAGTTCATTTGTGTCATTGGATTAACATTTAGGTCATTTTCGGCCTCCCTAGGCATATTCTTGTCCAATTAGGGTTTTTAACCAATCTTGTGCATCTAATAAGTGTGTTTGTGTCATTGGATGATTAATTAGGTCATTTTCGTCCTCCCTAGGCTTATTCTTGTCCAATTAGGGTTTTTAACCAATCTTGTGCATCCAATAGGTGTGTTTGTGTCATTGGATGATCAATTAGGTCATTTTCGTCCTCCCTAGGCATATTCTTGTCCAATTAGGGTTTTTAACCAATCTTGTGCATCCAATAGGTGTGTTTGTGTCATTGGATGATCAATTAGGTCATTTTCGTCCTCCCTAGGCTTATTCTTGTCCAATTAGGGTTTTTAACCAATCTTGTGCATCCAATAATTTGAGTTGTGTCATTGGATTAACATTTAGGTCATTTTCGTCCTTCCTAGGCTTATTCTTGTCCAATTAGGGTTTTTAACCAATCTTGTGCATCCAATAAGTTCATTTGTGTCATTGGATTAACATTTAGGTCATTTTCGTCCTCCCTAGGCATATTCTTGTCCAATCAGGATTTTTAACCAATCTTGTGCATCCAATAGGTGTGTTTGTGTCATTGGATGATCAATTAGGTTATTTTCGTCCTCCCTAGGCTTATTCTTGTCCAATTAGGGTTTTTAACCAATCTTGTGCATCCAATAGGTGTGTTTGTGTCATTGGATGATCAATTAGGTCATTTTCGTCCTCCCTAGGCTTATTCTTGTCCAATTAGGGTTTTTAACAAATCTTGTGCATCCAATAAGTTCATTTGTGTCATTGGATGATCAATTAGGTCATTTTCGTCCTCCCTAGGCATATTCTTGTCCAACTAGGGTTTTTAACCAATCTTGTGCATCCAATAAGTTCATTTGTGTCATACGATGATCAATTAGGTCATTTTCGTCCTCCCTAGGCATATTCTTGTCCAACTAGGGTTTTTAACCAATCTTGTGCATCCAATAGGTGTGTTTGTGTCATTGGATGATCAATTAGGTCATTTTCGTCCTCCCTAGGCATATTCTTGCCCAATTAGGGTTTTTAACCAATCTTGTGCATCCAATAAGTTGAGTTGTGTCATTTGATGATCAATTAGCTCATTTTCGTCCTCCCTAGGCATATTCTTGTCCAATTAGGGTTTTTAACCAATCTTGTGCATCCAATAGGTGTGTTTGTGTCATTGAATGATCAATTAGGTCATTTTCGTCCTCCCTAGGCATATTCTTGTCCAATTAGGGTTTTTAACCAATCTTGTGCATCCAATAGGTGTGTTTGTGTCATTGGATGATCAATTAGGTCAATTTCTTCCTCCCTAGGCTTATTCTTGTCCAATTAGGGTTTTTAACCAATCTTGTGCATCCAATAGGTGTGTTTGTGTCATTGGATGATCAATTAGGTCATTTTCGTCCTCCTTAGGCTTATTCTTGTCCAATTAGGGTTTTTAATCAATCTTGTGTATCCAATAAGTTGAGTTGTGCCATTGGATTAACATTTAGGTCATTTTCGTCCTCCCTAGGCTTATTCTTGTCCAATTAGGGTGTTTAACCAATCTTGTGCATCCAATAAGTTCATTTGTGTCATTGGATTAACATTTAGGTCATTTTCGTCCTCCCTAGGCATATTTTTGTTTAATTAGGGTTTTTAACTAATCTTGTGCATCCAATAGGTGTGTTTGTGTCATTGGATGATCAATTAGGTCATTTTTGTCCTCCCTAGGCTTATTTTTGTCCAATTAGGGTTTTTAACCAATCTTGTGCATCCAATAAGTTCGTTTGTGTCATTGAATTAACATTTAAGTCATTTTCGTCCTCCCTAGGCATATTCTTGTCCAATTAAGGTTTTTAACCAATCTTGTGCATCCAATAGGTGTGTTTGTGTCATTGGATGATCAATTAGGTCATTTTCTTCCTCCCAAGGCTTATTCTTGTCCAATTTGGGTTTTTAACCAATCTTGTGCATCCAATAAGTTCATTTGTGTAATTGGAATATCAATTAGCTCATTTTCGTCCTCCCTAGGCATATTATTGTCCAATTAGGGTTTTTAACCAATCTTGTGCATCCAATAGGTGTGTTTGTGTCATTGGATGATCAATTAGGTCATTTTCGTCCTCTCTAGGCTTATTCTTGTCCAATTAAGGTTTTTAACCAATCTTGTGCATCCAATAGGTGTGTTTGTGTCATTGGATGATCAATTAGCTCATTTTCGTCCTCCCTAGGCTTATTCTTGTCCAATTAGGGTTTTTAACCAATCTTGTGCATCCAATAGGTGTGTTTGTGTCATTGGATGATCAATTAGGTCATTTTCGTCCTCCCTAGGCTTATTCTTGTCCAATTAGGGTTTTTAATCAATCTTGTGTATCCAATAAGTTGAGTTGTGCCATTGGATTAACATTTAGGTCATTTTCGTCCTCCCTAGGCTTATTCTTGTCCAATTAGGGTGTTTAACCAATCTTGTGCATCCAATAAGTTCATTTGTGTCAATGGATTAACATTTAGGTCATTTTCGTCCTCCCTAGGCATATTTTTGTCCAATTAGGGTTTTTAACTAATCTTGTGCATCCAATAGGTGTGTTTGTGTCATTGGATGATCAATTAGGTCATTTTCGTCCTCCCTAGGCTTACTCTTGTCCAATTAGGGTTTTTAACCAATCTTGTGCATCCAATAAGTTGAGTTGTGACATTGGATTAACATTTAGGTCATTTTCGTCCTCCCTAGGCTTATTCTTGTCCAATTAGGGTTTTTAACCAATCTTGTGCATCTAGTAAGTTCATTTGTGTCATTGGTTTAACATTTAGGTCATTTTCGTCCTCCCTAGGCATATTCTTGTCCAATTAGGGTTTTTAACCAATCTTGTGCATCCAATAGGTGTGTTTGTGTCATTGGATGATCAATTAGGTCATTTTCGTCCTCCCTAGGCTTATTCTTGTCCAATTAGGGTTTTTAACCAATCTTGTGCATCCAATAAGTTCGTTCGTGTCATTGAATTTACATTTAGGTCATTTTCGTCCTCCCTAGGCATATTCTTGTCCAATTAAGGTTTTTAACCAATCTAGTGCATCCAATAGGTGTGTTTGTGTCATTGGATGATCAATTAGGTCATTTTCTTCCTCCCTAAGCTTATTGTTGTCCAATTAGGTTTTTTAAGCAATCTTGTGCATCCAATAAGTTGAGTTGTGTCATTGGAAGATAAATTAGCTCATTTTCGTCCTCCCTAGGCATATTCTTGTCCAATTAGGGTTTATAACCAATCTTGTGCATCCAATAGGTGTGTTTGTGTCATTGGATGATCAATTAGGTCATTTTCGTCCTCTCTAGGCTTATTCTTGTCCAATTAGGGTTTTTAACCAATCTTGTGCATCCAATAGGTGTGTTTGTGTCATTGGATGATCAATTAGCTCATTTTCGTCCTCCCTAGGCTTATTCTTGTCCAATTAGAGTTTTTAACCAATCTTGTGCATCCAATAGGTGTGTTTGTGTCATTGAATGATCAATTAGGTCATTTTCGTCCTCCCTAGGCATATTCTTGTCCAATTAGGGTTTTTAACCAATCTTGTGCATCCAATAGGTGTGTTTGTGTCATTGGATGATCAATTAGGTCAATTTCTTCCTCCCTATGCTTATTCTTGTCCAATTAGGGTTTTTAACCAATCTTGTGCATCCAATAGGTGTGTTTGTGTCATTGGATGATCAATTAGGTTATTTTCGTCCTCCCTAGACTTATTCTTGTCGAATTAGGGTTTTTAATCAATCTTGTGTATCCAATAAGTTGAGTTGTGCCATTGGATTAACATTTAGGTCATTTTCGTCCTCCCTAGGCTTATTCTTGTCCAATTAGGGTGTTTAACCAATCTTGTGCATCCAATAAGTTCATTTGTGTCATTGGATTAACATTTAGGTCATTTTCGTCCTCCCTAGGCATATTTTTGTCCAATTAGGGTTTTTAACTAATCTTGTGCATCCAATAGGTGTGTTTGTGTCATTGGATGATCAATTAGTTCATTTTTGTCCTCCCTAGGCTTATTTTTGTCCAATTAGGGTTTTTAACCAATCTTGTGCATCCAGTAAGTTCGTTTGTGTCATTGAATTAACATTTAAGTCATTTTCGTCCTCCCTAGGCATATTCTTCTCCAATTAAGGTTTTTAACCAATCTTGTGCATCCAATAGGTGTGTTTGTGTCATTGGATGATCAATTAGGTCATTTTCTTCCTCCCAAGGCTTATTCTTGTCCAATTTGGATTTTTAACCAATCTTGTGCATCCAATAAGTTCATTTGTGTAATTGGAATATCAATTAGCTCATTTTCGTCCTCCCTAGGCATATTCTTGTCCAATTAGGGTTTTTAACCAATCTTGTGCATCCAATAGGTGTGTTTGTGTCATTGGATGATCAATTAGGTCATTTTCTTCCTCCCTAGGCTTATTCTTGTCCAATTAGGGTTTTTAACCAATCTTGTGCATCCAATAGGTGTGTTTGTGTCATTAAATTAATATTTAGGTCATTTTCGTCCTCCCTAGACATATTCTTGTCCAATTAGGGTTTTTAACCAATCTTGTGCATCCAATAGGTGTGTTTGTGTCATTGGATGATCAATTAGGTCATTTTCGTCCTCCCTAGGCATATTGTTGTCCAATTAGGGTTTTTAACCAATCTTGTGCATCCAATAACTTTGTTTGTGTCATTGAATGATCAATTAGGTCATTTTCGCCCTCCCTAGGCATATTCTTGTCCAATTAGGGTTTTTAACCAATCTTGTGCATCCTATAGGTGTGTTTGTGTCATTGAATGATCAATTAGGTCATTTTCGTCCTCCCTAGGCATATTCTTGTCCAATTAGGGTTTTTAACCAATCTTGTGCATCCTATAGGTGTGTTTGTGTCATTGGATGATCAATTAGGTCATTTTCGTCCTCCCTAGGCTTATTCTTGTCCAATTAGGGTTTTTAACCAATCTTGTGCATCCAATAAGTTGAGTTGTGTCATTGGATTAACATTTAGGTCATTTTCGTCCTCCCTAGGCTTATTCTTGTCCAATTAGGGTTTTTAACCAATCTTGTGCATCTAGTAAGTTCATTTGTGTCATTGGTTTAACATTTAGGTCATTTTCGTCCTTCCTAGGCATATTCTTGTCCAATTAGGGTTTTTAACCAATCTTGTGCTTCCAATAGGTGTGTTTGTGTCATTGGATGATCAATTAGGTCATTTTCGTCATCCCTAGGCTTATTCTTGTCCAATTAGGGTTTTTAACCAATCTTGTGCATCCAATAAGTTTGTTCGTGTCATTGAATTTACATTTAGGTCATTTTCATCCTCCCTAGGCATATTCTTGTCCAATTAAGGTTTTTAACCAATCTTGTGCATCCAATAGGTGTGTTTGTGTCATTGGATGATCAATTAGGTCATTTTCTTCCTCCCTAAGCTTATTGTTGTCCAATTAGGTTTTTTAAGCAATCTTGTGCATCCAATAAGTTGAGTTGTGTCATTGGAAGATCAATTAGCTCATTTTCGTCCTCCCTAGGCATATTCTTCTCCAATTAGGGTTTTTAACCAATCTTGTGCATCCAATAGGTGTGTTTGTGTCATTGGATGATCAATTAGGTCATTTTCGTCCTCCCTAGGCTTATTCTTGTCCAATTAGGGTTTTTAACCAATCTTGTGCATGTGTCCTTGGATGATCAATTAGGTCATTTTCGTCCTCCCTAGGCTTATTCTTGTCCAATTAGGGTTTTTAACCAATCTTGTGCATCCAATAGGTGTGTTTGTGTCATTGGATGATCAATTAGGTCATTTTCGTCCTCCCTGGGCTTATTCTTGTCCAATTAGGGTTTTTAACCAATCTTGTGCATCAAATAACTTTGTTTGTGTCATTGAATTAATATTTAGGTCATTTTCGTCCTCCCTAGGCATATTCTTGTCCAATTAGGGTTTTTAACCAATCTTGTGCATCCAATAGGTGTGTTTGTGTCATTGGATGATCAATTAGGTCATTTTCGTCCTCCCTAGGCTTATTCTTGTCCAATTAGGGTTTTTAACTAATCTTGTGCATCCAATAAGTTCATTTATGTTATTGGATGATCAATTAGGTCATTTTCGTCCTCCCTAGGCATATTCTTGTCCAATTAGGGTTTTTAACCAATCTTGTGCATCCAATAGGTGTGTTTGTGTCATTGGATGATCAATTAGGTCATTTTCGTCCTCCCTAGGCTTATTCTTGTCCAATTAGGGTTTTTAACCGATCTTGTGCATCCAATAGATGTGTTTGTGTCATTGGATGATCAATTAAGTCATTTTCGTCCTGCCTAGGTATATTCTTGTCCAATTAGAGTTTTTAACCAATCTTGTGGATCCAATAGTTGTGTTTGTGTCATTGGATGATCAATTAGGTCATTGTCGTCCTCCCTTTGCATATTCTTGTCCAATTAGGGTTTTTAACCAATCTTGTGCTTCCAATAGATGTGTTTGTGTCATTGGATGATCAATTAGGTCATTTTCGTCCTCCCTAGGCATATTCTTGTCCAATTAGGGTTTTTAACCAATCTTGTGCATCCAATAGGTGTGTTTGTGTCATTGGATGATCAATTAGGTCATTTTCGTCCTCCCTAGGCTTATTCTTGTCCAATTAGGGTTTTTAACCAATCTTGTGCATCCAATAAGTTCGTTCGTGTCATTGGATTTACATTTAGGTCATTTTCATCCTCCCTAGGCATATTCTTGTCCAATTAAGGTTTTTAACCAATCTTGTGCATCCAATAGGTGTGTTTGTGTCATTGGATGATCAATTAGGTCATTTTCTTCCTCCCTAAGCTTATTGTTGTCCAATTAGGTTTTTTAAGCAATCTTGTGCATCCAATAAGTTGAGTTTTGTCATTGGAAGATCAATTAGCTCATTTTCGTCCTCCCTAGGCATATTCTTGTCCAATTAGGGTTTTTAACCAATCTTGTGCATCCAATAGGTGTGTTTGTGTCATTGGATGATCAATTAGGTCATTTTCGTCCTCTCTAGGCTTATTCTTGTCCAATTAAGGTTTTTAACCAATCTTGTGCATCCAATAGGTGTGTTTGTGTCATTGGATGATCAATTAGGTCATTTTCGTCCTCCCTAGGCTTATTCTTGTCCAATTAGGGTTTTTAACCAATCTTGTGCATCTAGTAAGTTCATTTGTGTCATTGGTTTAACATTTAGGTCATTTTCGTCCTCCCTAGGCATATTCTTGTCCAATTAGGGTTTTTAACCAATCTTGTGCATCCAATAGGTGTGTTTGTGTCATTGGATGATCAATTAGGTCATTTTCGTCCTCCCTAGGCTTATTCTTGTCCAATTAGGGTTTTTAACCAATCTTGTGCATCCAATAAGTTCGTTCGTGATATTGAATTTACATTTAGGTCATTTTCATCCTCCCTAGGCATATTCTTGTCCAATTAAGGTTTTTAACCAATCTTGTGCATCCAATAGGTGTGTTTGTGTCATTGGATGATCCATTAGGTCATTTTCTTCCTCCCTAAGCTTATTGTTGTCCAATTAGGTTTTTTAAGCAATCTTGTGCATCCAATAAGTTGAGTTGTGTCATTGGAAGATCAATTAGCTCATTTTCGTCCTCCCTAGGCATATTCTTGTCCAATTAGGGTTTTTAACCAATCTTGTGCATCCAATAGGTGTGTTTGTGTCATTGGATGATCAATTAGGTCATTTTCGTCCTCTCTAGGCTTATTCTTGTCCAATTAAGGTTTTTAACCAATCTTGTGCATCCAATAGGTGTGTTTGTGTCATTGGATGATCAATTAGCTCATTTTCGTCCTCCCTAGGCTTATTCTTGTCCAATTAGGGTTTTTAACCAATCTTGTGCATCCAATAGGTGTGTTTGTGTCATTGAATGATCAATTAGGTCATTTTCGTCCTCCCTAGGCATATTCTTGTCCAATTAGGGTTTTTAACCAATCTTGTGCATCCAATAGGTGTGTTTGTGTCATTGGATGATCAATTAGGTCAATTTCTTCCTCCCTATGCTTATTCTTGTCCAATTAGGGTTTTTAACCAATCTTGTGCATCCAATTGGTGTGTTTGTGTCATTGGATGATCAATTAGGTCATTTTCGTCCTCCCTAGACTTATTCTTGTCGAATTAGGGTTTTTAATCAATCTTGTGTATCCAATAAGTTGAGTTGTGCCATTGGATTAACATTTAGGTCATTTTCGTCCTCCCTAGGCTTATTCTTGTCCAATTAGGGTGTTTAACCAATCTTGTGCATCCAATAAGTTCATTTGTGTCATTGGATTAACATTTAGGTCATTTTCGTCCTCCCTAGGCATATTTTTGTCCAATTAGGGTTTTTAACTAATCTTGTGCATCCAATAGGTGTGTTTGTGTCATTGGATGATCAATTAGGTCATTTTTGTCCTCCCTAGGCTTATTTTTGTCCAATTAGGGTTTTTAACCAATCTTGTGCATCCAATAAGTTCGTTTGTGTCATTGAATTAACATTTA
>JBBPBR010001165.1:0-29842 GCA_037974775.1 Cicer pinnatifidum | reverse complement strand
GTTAAAAACCCTAATTGGACAAGAATATGCCTAGGGAGGACGAAAATGAGCTAATTGATATTCCAATTACACAAATGAACTTATTGGATGCACAAGATTGGTTAAAAACCCAAATTGGACAAGAATAAGCCTTGGGAGGAAGAAAATGACCTAATTGATCATCCAATGACACAAACACACCTATTGGATGCACAAGATTGGTTAAAAACCTTAATTGGACAAGAATATGCCTAGGGAGGACGAAAATGACTTAAATGTTAATTCAATGACACAAACGAACTTATTGGATGCACAAGATTGGTTAAAAACCCTAATTGGACAAAAATAAGCCTCGGGAGGACAAAAATGAACTAATTGATCATCCAATGACAGAAACACACCTATTGGATGCACAAGATTAGTTAAAAACCCTAATTGGACAAAAATATGCCTTGGGAGGACGAAAATGACCTAAATGTTAATCCAATGACACAAATGAACTTATTGGATGCACAAGATTAGTTAAAAACCCTAATTGGACAAGAATAAGCCTAGAGAGGACGAAAATGACCTAATTGATCATCCAATGACACAAACACACCTATTGGATGCACAAGATTGGTTAAAAACCCTAATTCGACAAGAATATGCCTAGGGAGGACGAAAATGAGCTAATTGATCTTCCAATGACACAACTCAACTTATTGGATGCACAAGATTGCTTAAAAAACCTAATTGGACAACAATAAGCTTAGGGAGGAAGAAAATGACCTAATTGATCATCCAATGACACAAACACACCTATTGGATGCACAAGATTGGTTAAAAACCTTAATTGGACAAGAATATGCCTAGGGAGGACGAAAATGACCTAAATGTAAATTCAATGACACGAACGAACTTATTGGATGCACAAGATTGGTTAAAAACCCTAATTGGACAAGAATAATCCTAGGGAGGACGAAAATGACCTAATTGATCATCCAATGACACAAACACACCTATTGGATGCACAAGATTAGTTAAAAACCCTAATTGGACAAGAATATGCCTAGGGAGGACGAAAATGACCTAAATGTTAAACCAATGACACAAATGAACTTACTAGATGCACAAGATTGGTTAAAAACCCTAATTGGACAAGAATAAGCCTAGGGAGGACGAAAATGACCTAAATGTTAATCCAATGACACAACTCAACTTATTGGATGCACAAGATTGGTTAAAAACCCTAATTGGACAAGAATAAGCCTAGGGAGGACGAAAATGACTTAATTGATCATCCAATGACACAAACACACCTATTGGATGCACAAGATTAGTTAAAAACCCTAATTGGACAAAAATATGCCTAGGGAGGAAGAAATTGACCTAATTGATCATCCAATGACACAAATGAACTTATTGGATGCACAAGATTGGTTAAACACCCTAATTGGACAAGAATAAGCCTAGGGAGGACGAAAATGACCTAAATGTTAATCCAATGGCACAACTCAACTTATTGGATACACAAGATTGATTAAAAACCCTAATTGGACAAGAATAAGCCTAGGGAGGACGAAAATGACCTAATTGATCATCCAATGACACAAACACACCTATTGGATGCACAAGATTGGTTAAAAACCCTAATTGGACAAGAATATGCCTAGGGAGGACGAAAATGACCTAAATATTAATGCAATGACATAAACAAACTTATTGGATGCACAAGATTGGTTAAAAACCCTAATTGGACAAGAATAAGCCTAGGGAGGACGAAAATGACCTAATTGATCATCCAATGACACAAACACACCTATTGGAAGCACAAGATTGGTTAAAAACCCTAATTGGACAAGAATATGCCTAGGGAGGATGAAAATGTCCTAAATGTTAATCCAATGACACAAATGAACTTATTGGATGCACAAGATTGATTAAAAACCCTAATTGGACAAGAATAAGCCTAGGGAGGACGAAAATGACCTAATTGATCATCCAATGACACAAACACACCTATTGGATGCACAAGATTGGTTAAAAACCCTAATTGGACAAGAATATGCCTAGGGAGGACGAAAATGACCTAAATATTAATTCAATGACACAAACAAAGTTATTGGATACACAAGATTGGTTAAAAACCCTAATTGGACAAGATAAAGCCTAGGGAGGACGAAAATGAACTAATTGATCATCCAATGACACAAACACACCTATTGGATGCACAAATTGGTTAAAAACCCTAATTGGACAAGAATAAGCCTAGGGAGGACGAATATGACCTAAATGTTAATCCAATGACACAACTCAACTTATTGGATGCACAAGATTGGTTAAAAACGCTAATTGGACAAGAATAAGCCTAGGGAGGACGAAAATGACCTAATTGATCATCCAATGACACAAACACACCTATTGGATGCACAAGATTGGTTAAAAACCCTAGTTGGACAAGAATATGCCTAGGGAGGACGAAAATGACCTAATTGATCATTAAATGACACATTTGAACTTATTGGATGCACAAGATTGGTTAAAAACCCTAATTGGACAAGAATAAGCCTAGGAAGGACGAAAATGACCTAATTGATCATCCAATGACACAAACACACCTACTGGATGCAAAAGATTGGTTAAAAACCCTAATTGGACAAGAATAAGCCTAGGGAGGACGAAAATGACCTAATTGATCATCCAATGACACAAACACACCTATTGGATGCACAAGATTGGTTAAAAACCCTAATTGGACAAGAATAAGCCTAGGGAGGACGAAAATGACCTAATTGATCATCCAATGACACAAACACACCTATTGGATGCACAAGATTGGTTAAAAACCCTAATTGGACAAGAATATGCCTAGGGAGGACGAATATGACCTAAATGTTAATCCAATGATACAAATGAACTTATTGGATGCACAAGATTGGTTAAAACCCCTAATTGGACAAGAATAAGCCTAGGGAGGACGAAAATGACCTAAATGTTAATCCAATGACACAACTCAACTTATTGGATGCACAAGATTGGTTAAAAAACCTAATTGGACAAGAATAAGCCTAGGGAGGACGAAAATGACCTAATTGATCATCCAATGACACAAACACACCAATTGGATGCACAAGATTCGTTAAAAACCCTAATTGGACAAGAATATGCCTAGGGAGGATGAAAATGACATAATTGATCATCCAATGACACAAACACACCTGTTGGATGCACAAGATTGGTTAAAAACCCTAATTGGACAAGAATATGCCTAGGGAGGACGAAAATGACCTAATTGATCATCCAATGACACAAACACACCTATTGGATGCACAAGATTGGTTAAAAACCCTAATTGGACAAGAATATTCCTAGGGAGGACGAAAATGACCTAAATGTTAATCCAATGACACAAATGAACTTATTAGATGTACAAGATTGGTTAAAAACCCTAATTGGACAAGAATAAGCCTAGGGAGGACGAAAATGACCTAATTGATCATCCAATGACACAAACACACCTATTGGATGCACAAGATTGGTTAAAAACCCTAATTGGACAAGAATATGCCTAGGGAGGACGAAAATGACCTAAATGTTAATTCAATGACACAAACGAACATATTGGATGCACAAGATTGGTTAAAAACCCTAATTGGACAAGAATAAGCCTAGGGAGGACGAAAATGACCTAATTGATCATCCAATGACACAAACACACCTATTGGATGCACAAGATTGGTTAAAAACCCTAATTGGACAAGAATATGCCTAGGGAGGACGAAAATGACCAAAATATTAATTTAATGACATAAACAAACTTATTGGATGCACAAGATTGGTTAAAAACCCTAATTGGACAAGAATAAGCCTAGGGAGGACGAAAATGACCTAATTGATCATCCAATGACACAAACACACCTATTGGATGCACAAGATTAGTTAAAAACCCTAATTGGACAAAAATATGCCTAGGGAGGACGAAAATGACCTAAATGTAAATCCAATGACACAAATGAACTTATTGGATGCACAAGATTGGTTAAACACCCTATTTGGACAAGAATAAGCCTAGGGAGGACGAAAATGACCTAAATGTTAATCCAATGACACAACTCAACTTATTGGATACACAAGATTGATTAAAAACCCTAATTGGACAAGAATAAGCCTAGGGAGGACGAAAATGACCTAATTGATCATCCAATGACACAAACACACCTATTGGATGCACAAGATTGGTTAAAAACCCTAATTGGACAAGAATAAGCCTAGGGAGGAAGAAATTGACCTAATTGATCATCCAATGACACAAACACACCTATTGGATGCACAAGATTGGTTAAAAACCCTCATTGGACAAGAATATGCCTAGGGAGGACGAAAATGACCTAATTGATCATTCAATGACACAAACACACCTATTGGATGCACAAGATTGGTTAAAAACCCTAAATGGACAAGAATAAGCCTAGGGAGGACGAAAATGAGCTAATTGATCATCCAATGACACAAACACACCTATTGGATGCACAAGATTGGTTAAAAACCCTAATTGGACAAGAATAAGCCTAGAGAGGACGAAAATGACCTAATTGATCATCCAATGACACAAACACACCTATTGGATGCACAAGATTGGTTAAAAACCCTAATTGGACAAGAATATGCCTAGGGAGGACAAAAATGAGCTAATTGATCTTCCAATGACACAACTCAACTTATTGGATGCACAAGATTGCTTAAAAAACCTAATTGGACAACAATAAGCTTAGGGAGGAAGAAAATGACCTAATTGATCATCCAATGACACAAACACACCTATTGGATGCACAAGATTGGTTAAAAACCTTAATTGGACAAGAATATGCCTAGGGAGGATGAAAATGACCTAAATGTAAATCCAATGACACGAACGAACTTATTGGATGCACAAGATTGGTTAAAAACCCTAATTGGACAAGAATAAGCCTAGGGAGGACGAAAATGACCTAATTGATCATCCAATGACACAAACACACCTATTGGATGCACAAGATTGGTTAAAAACCCTAATTGGACAAGAATATGCCTAGGGAGGACGAAAATGACCTAATTGATCATCCAATGACACAAACACACCTATTGGATGCACAAGATTGGTTAAAAACCCTAATTGGACAAGAATATGACTAGGGAGGACGAAAATAACCTAATTGATCATCCAATGACACAAACACACCTATTGGATGCACAAGATTGGTTAAAAACCCTAATTGGACAATAATAAGCGTAGGGAGAACGAAAATGACCTAAATATTAATCCAATGACACAACTCAACTTATTGGATGCACAAGATTGGTTAAAAACCCTAATTGGACAAGAATAAGCCTAGGGAGGACGAAAATGACCTAATTGATCATCCAATGACACAAACACACCTATTGGATGCACAAGATCGGTTTAAAACCCGAATTAGACAAGAATAAGCCTAGGGAGGACGAAAATGACCTAATTGATCATCCAATGACACAAACACACCTATTGGATGCACAAGATTGGTTAAAAACCCTAATTGGACAAGAATATGCCTAGGGAGGACGAAAATGACCTAATTGATCATCCAATGACACAAACGAACTTATTGGATGCACAAGATTAGTTAAAAACCCTAATTGGACAAGAATAAGCCCAGGGAGGACGAAGATAACCTAATTGATCATCCAATGACACAAACACACCTATTGGATGCACAAGATTGGTCTAAAACTCTAATTGGACAAGAATATGCCTAGGGAGGACGAAAATGACCTAAATGTTAATCAAATGACACAAATGAACTTATTGGATGCACAAGATTGGTTAAAAACCCTAATTGGACAAGAATAAGCCTAGGGAGGACGAAAATGACCTAAATGTTAATCCAATGACACAACTCAACTTATTGGATGCACAAGATTGTTTAAAAACCCTAATTGGACAAGAATAAGCCTAGGGAGGACGAAAATGACCTAATTGATCATCCAATGACACAAACACACCAATTGGATGCACAAGATTCGTTAAAAACCCTAATTGGACAAGAATATGCCTAGGGAGGACGAAAATGACCTAATTGATCATCCAATGACTCAAACACACCTATTGCATGCACAAGATTGGTTAAAAACCCTAATTGGACAAGAATAAGCCTAGGGAGGACGAAAATGACCTAATTGATCATCCAATGACACAAACACACCTATTGGATGCACAAGATTGGTTAAAAACCCTAATTGGACAAGAATATGCCTAGGGAGGACGAAAATGACCTAATTGATCATCAAATGACACAAACACACCTATTGGATGCACAAGATCGGTTAAAAACCCTAATTGGACAAGAATAAGCCTAGGGAGGACGAAAATGACCTAATTGATCATCCAATGACACAAACACACCTATTGGATGCACAAGATTGGTTAAAAACCCTAATTGGACAAGAATATGCCTAGGGAGGACGAAAATGACCTTATTGATCATCCAATAACACAAACACACCTATTGGATGCACAAGATTGGTTAAAAACCCTAATTGGACAAGAATAAGCCTAGGGAGGACGAAAATGACCTAATTGATCATCCAATGACACAAACACACCTATTGGATGCACAAGATTGGTTAAAAACCCTAATTGGACAAGAATATGCCTAGGGAGGACGAAAATGACCTAATCGATCATCCAATGACATAAACACACCTATTGGATGCACAAGATTGGTTAAAAACCCTAATTGGACAAGAATAAGCCTAGGGAGGACGAAAATGACCTAAATGTTAATCCAATGACACAACTCAACTTATTGGATGCACAAGATTGGTTAAAAACCCTAATTGGACAAGAATAAGCCTAGGGAGGACCAAAATGACCTAATTGATCATCCAATGACACAAACACACCTATTGGAAGCACAAGATTGGTTAAAAACCCTAATTGGACAAGAATATGCCTAGGGAGGACGAAAATGACCTAAAAATTAATTCAAGGACACAAACAAAGTTATTGGATGCACAAGATTGGTTAAAAACCCTAATTGGACAAGAATAAGCCTAGGGAGGACGAAAATGACCTAAATGTTAATCCAATGACACAACTCAACTTATTGGATGCACAAGATTGGTTAAAAACCCTAATTGGACAAGAATAAGCCTAGGGAGGACGAAAATGACCTAATTGATCATCCAATGACACAAACACACCAATTGGATGCACAAGATTCGTTAAAAACCCTAATTGGACAAGTATATGCCTAGGGAGGACGAAAATGACCTAATTGATCATCCAATGACACAAACACACCTATTGGATGCACAAGATTGGTTAAAAACCCTAATTGGACAAGAATATGCCTAGGGAAGACGAAAATGACCTAAATATTAATTCAAGGACACAAACAAAGTTATTGGATGCACAAGATTGGTTAAAAACCCTAATTGGACAAGAATAAGCCTAGGGAGGACGAAAATGACCTAAATGTTAATCCAATGACACAACTCAACTTATTGGATGCACAAGATTGGTTAAAAACCCTAATTGGACAAGAATAAGCCTAGGGAGGACGAAAATGACCTAATTGATCATCCAATGACACAAACACACCAATTGGATGCACAAGATTCGTTAAAAACCCTAATTGGAAAAAAATATGCCTAGGGAGGACGAAAATGACCTAATTGATCATCCAATGACACAAACACACCTATTGGATGCACAAGATTGGTTAAAAACCCTAATTGGACAAGAATATGCCTAGGGAGGACGAAAATGACCTAAATAATAATCCAATGACACAACTCAACTTATTGGATGCTCAAGATTGGTTAAAAACCCTAATTGGACAAGAATAAGCCTAGGGAGGACGAAAATGACCTAATTGATCATCCAATGACACAAACACACCTATTGGATGCACAAGATTGGTTAAAAACCCTAATTGGACAAGAATATGCCTAGAGAGGACGAAAATGACCTAAATGTTAATCCAATGACACAAATGAACTTATTAGATGTACAAGATTGGTTAAAAACCATAATTGGACAAGAATAAGCCTAGGGAGGACGAAAATGACCTTATTGATCATCCAATGACACAAACACACCTATTGGATGCACAAGATTGGTTAAAAACCCTAATTGGACAAGAATATGCATAGGGAGGACGAAAATGACCTAATTGATCATCCAATGACACAAACACACCTATTGGATGCACAAGATTGGTTAAAAACCCTAATTTGACTAGAATAAGCCTAGGGTGGACGAAAATGACCTAATTGATCATCCATTGCCACAAACACACCTGTTGGATGCACAAGATTGGTTAAAAACCATAATTGGACAAGAATAAGCCTAGGGAGGACGAAAATGACCTAATTGATCATCCAATGACACAAACACACCTATTGGATGCACAAGATTGGTTAAAAACCCTAATTGGACAAGAATATGCCTAGGGAGGACGAAAATGACCTAAATATTAATTCAATGACACAAACACACCTATTGGACAAGAATATGCCTAGGGTGGACGAAAATGACCTAATTGATCATCTAATGACACAAACACACCTATTGGATGCACAAGATTGGTTAAAAACCCTAATTGGACAAGAATAAGCCTAGGGAGGACGAAAATGACCTAATTGATCATCCAATGACACAAACACACCTATTTGATGCACAAGATTGGTTAAAAACCCTAATTGGACAAGAATAAGCCTAGGGAGGACGAAAATGACCTAATTGATCATCGAATTACACAAACACACCTATTGGATGCACAAGATTGGTTAAAAACCCTAATTGGACAAGAATATGCTTAGGGAAGACGAAAATGACCTTAATGTTAATCCAATGACACAAATGAACTTATTGGATGCACAAGATTGGTTAAAAACCCTAATTGGACAAGAATAAGCCTAGGGAGGAAGAAAATGACCTAATTGATCATCCAATGACACAAACACACCTATTGGATGCACAAGATTGGTTAAAAACCCTAATTGGACCAGAATATGCCTAAGAAGGACGAAAACGACCTAATTGATCATCCAATGACACAAACACACCTATTGGATGCACAAGATTGGTTAAAAACCCTAATTGGACAAGAATAAGCCTAGGGAGGACGAAAATGACCTAATTGATCATCCAATGACACAAACACACCTATTGGATGCACAAGATTGGTTAAAAACCCTAATTGGACAAGAATATGCCTATGGAGGACGAAAATGACCTAAATATTAATTCAATGACAGAAACAAACTTATTGGATGCACAAGATTGGTTAAAAACCCTAATTGGACAAGAATAAGCCTAGGGAGGACTAAAATGACCTAAATGTTAATCCAATGACACAAACTCACCTATTGGATGCACAAGATTGGTTAAAAACCCTAATTGGACAAGAATAAGCCTAGGGAGGACGAAAATGACCTAATTGATCATCCAATGACACAAACAAACCTATTGGATGCACAAGATTGGTTAAAACCCCTAATTGGACAAGAATAAGCCTAGGGAGGACGAAAATGACCTAATTGATCATCCAATGACACAAACACACCTATTGGATGCACAAGATTGGTTAAAAACCATAATTGGACAAGAATATGCCTAGGGAGGACGAAAATGACCTAAATATTAATCAAATGACACAAATGAACTTATTGGATGCACAAGATTGGTTAAAAACCCTAAATTGACAAGAATAAGCCTAGGGAGGACGAAAATGACCTAATTGATCATCCAATGACACAAACACACCTATTGGATGCACAAGATTGGTTAAAAACCCTAATTGGACAAGAATATGCCTAGGGAGGACGAAAATGACCTAAATATTAATTCAATGACACAAACAAACTTATTGGATGCACAAGATTTGTTAAAAACCCTAATTGGACAAGAATAAGCCTAGGGAGGACGAAAATGACCTAATTGATCATCCAATGACACAAACACACCTATTGGAAGCACAAGATTGGTTAAAAACCCTAATTGGGCAAGAATATGCCTAGCGAGGACGGATATGACCTAAATGTTAATCCAATGACACAAATGAAGTTATTGGATGCACAAGATTGGTTAAAAACCCTAATTGGACAAGAATAAGCCTAGGGAGGACGAAAATGACCTAATTGATCATCCAATGACACAAACACACCTATTGGATGCACAAGATTGGTTAAAAACCCTAATTGGACAAGAATATGCCTAGGGAGGACGAAAATGACCTAAATATTAATTCAATGAAACAAACAAACTTATTGGATGCACAAGATTGGTTAAAAACCCTAATTGGAGAAGAATAAGCCTAGGGAGGACGAAAATGACCTAATTGATCATCCAATGACACAGACACACCTATTGGAAGCACAAGATTGATAAAAAACCCTAATTGGACAAGAATATGCCTAGGGAGGACGAAAATGACCTAAATGTTAATCCAATGACACAAATGAACTTATTGGATGCACAAGATTGGTTAAAAACCCTAATTGGACAAGAATAAGCCTAGGGAGGACGAAAATGACCTAATTGATCATCCAATGACACAAACACACCTATTGGATGCACAAGATTGGTTAAAAACCCTAATTGGACAAGAATATGCCTGGGGAGGACGAAAATGACCTAATTGATCATCCACTGACACAAATGAACTTATTTGATGCACAAGATTAGTTAAAAACACTAATTGGACAAGAATAAGCCTAGGGAGGACGAAAATAACCTAATTGATCATCCAATGACACAAACATACCTATTTGATGCACAAGATTGGTCTAAAACTCTACTTGGACAAGAATATGCCTAGGTAGGACGAAAATGACCTAAATGTTAATCCAATGACACAAATGAACTTATTGGATGCACAAGATTGGTTAAAAACCCTAATTGGACAAGAATAAGCCTAGGGAGGACGAAAATGACCTAAATGTTAATCCAATGACACAACTCAACTTATTGGATGCACAAGATTGGTTAAAAACCCTTATTGGACAAGAATATGCCTAGGGAGGACGAAAATGACCTAATTGATCATCCAATGACACAAATGAACTTATTGGATGCACAAGATTGGTTAAAAACCCTAATTGGACAAGAATAAGCCTAGGGAGGACGAAAATTACCTAATTGATCATCCAATGACAGAAATGAACTTATTGGATGCACAAGATTGGTTAAAAACCCTAATTGGACAAGAATAAGTATAGAAAGGACGAAAATGACCTAATTGATCATCCAATGACACAAACACACCTATTGGATGCACAAGATTGGTTAAAAACCCTAATTGGACAAGAATATGCCTAGGGAGGAGGAAAATGACCTAATTGATCATCCAATGACACAAACACACCTATTGGATGCACAAGATTGGTTAAAAACCCTAATTGGACAAGAATATGCCTAGGGAGGACGAAAATGACCTAAATATTAATTCAATGACACAAACAAAGTTATTGGATGCACAAGATTGGTTAAAAACCCTAATTTGACAAGAATAAGTCAAGAGAGGACGAAAATGACCTAATCGATCATCCAATGACACAAACACACCTATTGGATGCACAAGATTGGTTAAAAACCCTAATTGGACAAGAATAAGCCTAGAGAGGACGAAAATGACCTAATTGATCATCCAATGACACAAACACACCTATTGGATGCACAAGATTGGTTAAAAACCCTAATTGGACAAGAATAAGCCTAGGGAGGACGAAAATGACCTAATTGATCATCCAATGACACAAATGAACTTATTGGATGCACAAGATTTGTTAAAAACCCTAATTGGACAAGAATAAGCCTAGGGAGGACGAAAATGACCTAATTGATCATCCAATTACACAAACACACCTATTGGATGCACAAGATTGGTTAAAAACCATAGTTGGACAAGAATAAGCCTAGGGAGGACGAAAATGACCTAATTGATCATCCAATGACACAAACACACCTATTGGATGCATAAGATTGGTTAAAAACCCTAATTGGACAAGAATAAGCCTAGGGAGGACGAAAATGACCTAATTGATCATCCAATGACACAAACAAACATATTGGATCCACAAGATTGGTTAAAAACCCTAATTGGACAAGAATAAGCCTAGGGAGGACGAAAATGACCTAATTGATCATCCAATGACACAAACACACCTATTGGATGCACAAGATTGGTTAAAAACCCTAATTGGACAAGAATATGCCTAGGGAGGACGAAAATGACCTAAATGTTAATCCAATGACACAAATTAACTTATTGGATGCACAAGATTGGTTAAAAACCTTAATTGGACAAGAATAAGTCTAGGGAGGACGAAAATGACCTAATTGATCATCCAATGACACAAACCAACCTATTGGATCCAAAAGATTGGTTAAAAACTCTAATTTGACAAGATGATGCCTAGGGAGGACGAAAATGACCTAAATATTAATTCAATGACACAACAATTTTATTGGATGCACAAGATTGGTTAAAAACCCTAATTGGACAAGAATAAGCCTAGGGAGGACGAAAATGACCTAATTGATCATCCAATGACACAAACACACCTATTGGATGCACAAGATTGGTTAAAAACCCTAATTGGACAAGAATATGCCTAGGGAGGACGAAAATGACCAAAATGTTAAACCAATGACACAAATGAACTTACTAGATGCACAAGATTGGTTAAAAACCCTAATTGGACAAGAATAAGCCTAGGGAGGACGAAAATGACCTAAATGTTAATCCAATGACACAACTCAACTTATTGGATGCACAAGATTGGTTAAAAACCCTAATTGGACAAGAATAAGCCTAGGGAGGACGAAAATGACCTAATTGATCATCCAATGACACAAACACACCTATTGGATGCACAAGATTGGTTAAAAACCTTAATTGGACAAGAATAAGCCTAGAGAGGACGAAAATGACCTAATTGATCATCCAATGACACAAACACACCTATTGGATGCACAAGATTGGTTAAAAACCCTAATTGGACAAGAATATGCCTAGGGAGGACGAAAATGAGCTAATTGATCTTCCAATGACAAAACTCAACTTATTGGATGCACAAGATTGCTTAAAAAACCTAATTGGACAACAATAATCTTAGGGAGGAAGAAAATGACCTAATTGATCATCCAATGACACAAACACACCTATTGGATGCACAAGATTGGTTAAAAACCTTAATTGGACAAGAATATGCCTAGGGAGGATGAAAATGACCTAAATGTAAATTCAATGACACGAACGAACTTATTGGATGCACAAGATTGGTTAAAAACCCTAATTGGACAAGAATAAGCCTAGGGAGGACGAAAATGACCTAATTGATCATCCAATGACACAAACACACCTATTGGATGCACAAGATTGGTTAAAAACCCTAATTGGACAAGAATATGCCTAGGGAGGACGAAAATGACCTAAATGTTAAACCAATGACACAAATGAACTTACTAGATGCACAAGATTGGTTAAAAACCCTAATTGGACAAGAATAAGCCTAGGGAGGACGGAAATGACCTAAATGTTAATCCAATGACACAACTCAACTTATTGGATGCACAAGATTGGTTAAAAACCCTAATTGGACAAGAATAAGCCTAGGGAGGACGAAAATGACCTAATTGATCATCCAATGACACAAACACACCTATTGGATGCACAAGATTAGTTAAAAACCCTAATTGGACAAAAATATGCCTAGGGAGGACGAAAATGACCTAAATGTAAATCCAATGACACAAATGAACTTATTGGATGCACAAGATTGGTTAAACACCCTATTTGGACAAGAATAAGCCTAGGGAGGACGAAAATGACCTAAATGTTAATCCAATGACACAACTCAACTTATTGGATACACAAGATTGATTAAAAACCCTAATTGGACAAGAATAAGCCTAGGGAGGACGAAAATGACCTAATTGATCATCCAATGACACAAACACACCTATTGGATGCACAAGATTGGTTAAAAACCCTAATTGGACAAGAATAAGCCTAGGGAGGAAGAAATTGACCTAATTGATCATCCAATGACACAAACACACCTATTGGATGCACAAGATTGGTTAAAAACCCTCATTGGACAAGAATATGCCTAGGGAGGACGAAAATGACCTAATTGATCATTCAATGACACAAACACACCTATTGGATGCACAAGATTGGTTAAAAACCCTAAATGGACAAGAATAAGCCTAGGGAGGACGAAAATGAGCTAATTGATCATCCAATGACACAAACACACCTATTGGATGCACAAGATTGGTTAAAAACCCTAATTGGACAAGAATAAGCCTAGAGAGGACGAAAATGACCTAATTGATCATCCAATGACACAAACACACCTATTGGATGCACAAGATTGGTTAAAAACCCTAATTGGACAAGAATATGCCTAGGGAGGACAAAAATGAGCTAATTGATCTTCCAATGACACAACTCAACTTATTGGATGCACAAGATTGCTTAAAAAACCTAATTGGACAACAATAAGCTTAGGGAGGAAGAAAATGACCTAATTGATCATCCAATGACACAAACACACCTATTGGATGCACAAGATTGGTTAAAAACCTTAATTGGACAAGAATATGCCTAGGGAGGATGAAAATGACCTAAATGTAAATCCAATGACACGAACGAACTTATTGGATGCACAAGATTGGTTAAAAACCCTAATTGGACAAGAATAAGCCTAGGGAGGACGAAAATGACCTAATTGATCATCCAATGACACAAACACACCTATTGGATGCACAAGATTGGTTAAAAACCCTAATTGGACAAGAATATGCCTAGGGAGGACGAAAATGACCAAAATGTTAATCCAATGACACAAATGAACTTATTGGATGCACAAGATTGGTTAAAAACCCTAATTGGACAAGAATAAGCCTTGGGAGGACGAAAATGACCTAATTGATCATCCAATGACACAAACACACCTATTGGATGCACAAGACTGGTTAAAAATCCTAGTTGGACAAGAATATGCCTAGGAAGAACGAAAATGACCTAATTGATCATCCAATGACAAAAATGAACTTATTGGATGCACAAGATTGGTTAAAAACCCTAATTGGACAAGAATAAGCCTAGGGAGGACGAAAATGACCTAATTGATCATCCAATGACACAAACACACCTATTGGATGCACAAGATTGGTTAAAAACCCTAATTGGACAAGAATATGCCTAGGGAGGACGAAAATGACCTAAATGTTAATCCAATGACACAAATGAACTTATTGGTTGCACAAGATTGGTTAAAAACCCTAATTGGACAAGAATAAGCCTTGGGAGGATGAAAATGACCTAATTGATCATCCAATGACACAAACACACCTATTGGATGCACAAGACTGGTTAAAAACCCTAGTTGGACAAGAATATGCCTAGGAAGGACAAAAATGACCTAATTGATCATCCAATGACACAAATGAACTTATTGGATGCACAAGATTTGTTAAAAACCCTAATTGGACAAGAATAAGCCTAGGGAGGACGAAAATGACCTAATTGATCATCCAATGACACAAACACACCTATTGGATGCACAAGATTGGTTAAAAACCCTAATTGGACAAGAATATGCCTAGGGAGGACGAAAATGACCTAAATGTTAATCCAATGACACAAATGAACTTATTGGATGCACAAGATTGGTTAAAAACCCTAGTTGGACAAGAATATGCCTAGGAAGGACGAAAATGACCTAATTGATCATCCAATGACACAAATTAACTTATTGGATGCACAAGATTGGTTAAAAACCCTAATTGGACAAGAATAAGCCTAGGGAGGACGAAAATGACATCATTGATCATCCAATGACACAAACACACCTATTGGATGCACAAGATTGGTTAAAAACCCTAATTGGACAAGAATAAGCCTAGGGAGGACGAAAATGACCTAATTGATCATCCAATGACACAAACACACCTATTGGATGCACAAGATTGGTTAAAAACCCTAATTGGACAAGAATATGCCTAGGGAGAACGAAAATGACCTAAATGTTAATCCAATGACACAACTCAACTTATTGGATGCACAAGATTGGTTAAAAACCGTAATTGGACAAGAATAAGCCTAGGGAGGACGAAAATGACCTAATTGATCATCCAATGACACAAACACACCTATTGGAGGCACAAGATTGGTTAAAAACCCTAATTGGACAAGAATATGCCTAGGGAGGACGAAAATGACCTAATTGATCATCCAATGACACAAATGAATTTATTGGATGCACAAGATTAGTTAAAAACCCTAATTGGACAAGAATAAGCATAGGGAGGACGAAAATAACCTAATTGATCATCCAATGACACAAACACACCTATTGGATGCACAAGATTGGTCTAAAACTCTAATTGGACAAGAATATGCCTATGGAGGACGAAAATGACCTAAATGTTAATCCAATGACAGAAATGAACTTATTGGATGCACAAGATTGGTTAAAAACCCTAATTGGACGAGAATAAGCCTAGGGAGGACGAAAATGACCTAAATTATAATCCAATGACACAACTCAACTTATTGGATGCACAAGATTGGTTAAAAACCCTAATTGGGCAAGAATAAGCCTAGGGAGGACGAAGATGACCTAATTGATCATCCAATGACACAAACACACCTATTGGATGCACAAGATTGGTTAAAAACCCTAATTGGACAAGAATAAGCCTAGGGAGGATGAAGATGACCTAAATGTTAATCCAATGACCCAACTCAACTTATTGGATGCACAAGATTGGTTAAAAACCCTAATTGGACAAGAATAAGCCTAGGGAGGACGAAAATGACCTAATTGATCATCCAATGACACAAACACACCTATTGGATGCACAAGATTGGTTAAAAACCCTAATTGGACAAGAATATGCCTAGGGAAGACGAAAATTACCTAAATGTTAATTCAATGAAACTAACAAACTTATTGGATGCACATGATTGGTTAAAAACCCTAATTGGACAAGAATAAGCCTAGGGAGGACGAAAATGACCTAATTGATCATCAAACGACACAAACACACCTATTGGATGCACAAGATTGGTTAAAAACCCTAATTGGACAAGAATAAGCCTAGGGAGGACGAAAATGATCTAATTGATCATCCAATGACACAAACACACCTATTGGATACACAAGATTGGTTAAAAACCCTAATTTGACAAGAATATGCCTAGGGAGGACGAAAATGACCTAAATGTTAATCCAATGAGACAAATGAACTTATTGGATGCACAAGATTGGTTAAAAACCCTAATTGGACAAGAATAAGCATAGGGAGGACCAAAATGACCTAAATGTTAATCCAATGAAACAACTCAACTTAGTGGATGCACAAGATTGGTTAAAAACCCTAATTGGACAAGAATAAGCCCAGGGAGGACGAAAATGACCTAATTGATCATCCAATGACACAAACACACCTATTGGATGCACAAGATTGGTTAAAAACCCTAGTTGGACAAGAATATGCCTAGGGAGGACGAAAATGACCTAATTGATCATCCAATGACACAAACGCACCTATTGGATGCACAAGATTAGTTAAAAACCCTAATTGGACAAGAATAAGCCTAGGGAGGACGAAAATGACCTAATTGATCATCCAATGACACAAACACACCTATTGGATGCACAAGATTGGTTAAAAACCCTAATTGGACAAGAATAAGCCTAGGGAGAACGAAAATGATCAAAATGTTAATCCAATGACACAACTCAACTTATTGGATGCACAAGATTGGTTAAAAACCCTAATTGGACAAGAATAAGCCTAGGGAGGACGAAAATGACCTAATTGATCATCCAATGACACAAACACACCTATTGGATGCACAAGATTGGTTAAAAACCCTAATTGGACAAGAATATGCCTAGGGAGGACGAAAATGACCTAATTGATCATCGAATGAAACAAATGAACTTATTGGATGCACAAGATTAGTTAAAAACCCTAATTGGACAAGAGTAAGCCTAGGGAGGACGAAAATAACCTAACTGATCATCCAATGACACAAACACACCTATTGGATGCACAAGATTGGTTAAAAACCCTAATTGGACAAGAATAAGCCTAGGGAGGACGAAAATGACCTAATTGATCATCCAATGACACAAACACACCTATGGGAAACACAAGATTGGTTAAAAACCCTAATTGGACAAGAATAAGCCTAGGGAGGACGAAAATGACCTAATTGATCATCCAATGACACAAACACACCTATTGGATGCACAAGATTGGTTAAAAACCCTAATTGGACAAGAATAAGCCTAGGGAGGACGAAAATGACCTAATTGATCATCCAATGACACAAACACACCTATTGGATGCCCAAAATTGGTTAAAAACCCCAATTGAACAAGAATAAGCCTAGGGAGGACGATAATGACCTAATTGATCATCCAATGACATAAACACACCTATTGGATGCACTAGATTGGCTAAAAACCCTAATTGGACAAGAATATGCCTAAGGAGGACGAAAATGACCTAAATGTTAATCCAATGACACAAATGAACTTATCGGATGCACAAGATTTGTTAAAAACCCTAATTGGACAAGAATAAGCCTAGGGAGGACGAAAATGACCTAATTGATCATCCAATGACACAAACACACCTATTGGATGCACAAGATTGGTTAAAAACCCTAATTGGACATGAATAAGTCTAGGGAGGACGAAAATGACCTAAATGTTAATCCAATGACACAACTCAACTTATTGGATGCACAAGATTGGTTAAAAACCCTAATTGGACAAGAATAAGCCTAGGGAGGACGAAAATGACCTAATTGATCATCCAATGACACAAACACACCTATTGGATGCACAAGATTGGTTAAAAACCTTAGTTGGACAAGAATAAGCCTAGGGAGGACGAAAATGACCTAAATGTTAATTCAATGACACAACTCAACTTATTGGATGCACAAGATTGGTTAAAAACCCTAATTGGACAAGAATAAGCCTAGGGAGGACGAAAATGACCTAATTGATCATCCAATGACACAAACACACCTATTGGATGCACAAGATTGGTTAAAAACCCTAATTGGACAAGAATAAGCCTAGGGAGAATGAAAATGACCTAAATGTAATCCAATGACACAACTCAACTTATTGGATGCACAAGATTGGTTAAAAACCCTAATTGGACAAGAATAAGCCTAGGGAGGACGAAAATGACCTAATTGATCATCCAATGACACAAACACACCTATTGGATGCACAAGATTGGTTAAAAACCCTAATTGGACAAGACTATGCCTAGGGAGGACGAAAATGACCTAAATATTAATTCAATGACACAAACCAACTTATTGGATGCACAAGATTGGTTAAAAACCCTAATTGGTCAAGAATAAGCCTAGGGAGGACGAAAATGACCTAAATGTTAATCCAATGACACAAACTCACCTATTGGATGCACAAGATTTGTTAAAAAACCTAATTGGACAAGAATAAGCCTAGGGAGGACGAAAATGACCTAATTGATCATCCAATGACACAAACACACCTATTGGATGCACAAGATTGGTTAAAAACCCTAATTGGACAAGAATAAGCCTAGGGAGGACGAAAATGACCTAATTGATCATCCAAAGACACAAATGAACTTATTGGATGCACAAGATTTGTTAAAAACCCTAATTGGAAAAGAATAAGCCTAGGGAGGACGAAAATGACCTAATTGATCATCCAATGACACAAACACACCTATTGGATGCACAAGATTGGTTAAAAACCCTAATTGGACAAGAATATGCCTAGGGAGGACGAAAATGACCTAAATATTAATTCAATGACACAAACAAAGTTATTGGATGCACAAGATTGGTTAAAAAACCCTAATTGGACAATAATAAGCCTAGGGAGGACGTAAATGACCTAATTGATCATCCAATGACACAAACACACCTATTGGATGCACAAGATTGGTTAAAAACCCTAATTGGACAAGAATAAGCCTAGGGAGGACGAAAATGACCTAATTGATCATCCAATGACACAAACACACCTATTGGATGCACAAGATTGGTTAAAAACCCTAATTGGAAAAGAATAAGCCTAGAGAGAACGAAAATGACCTAAATGTTAATCCAACGACACAACTCAACTTATTGGATGCACAAGATTGGTTAAAACCCCTAATTGGACAAGAATAAGCCTAGGGAGGACGAAAATGACCTAATTGATCATCCAATGACACAAACACACCTATTGGATGCACAAGATTGGTTAAAAACCCTAATTGGACAAGAATATGCCTACGGAGGACGAAAATGACATAATTGATCATCCAATGACACAAATGAACTTATTGGATGCACAAGATTAGTTAAAAACCCTAATTGGACAAGAATAAGCCTAGGGAGGACGAAAATAATCAAACTGATCATCCAATGACACAAACACACCTATTGGATGCGCAAGATTGGTTAAAAACCCTAATTGGACAAGAATATGCCTAGGGAGGACAAAAATGACCAAAATGTTAATCCAATGACACAAATGAACTTATTGGATTCACAAGGTTGGTTAAAAACCCTAATTGGACAAGAAAAAGCCTAGGGAGAACGAAAATGATCAAAATGTTAATCCAATGACACAACTCAACTTATTGGATGCACAAGATTGGTTAAAACCCCTAATTGGACAAGAATAAGCCTAGGGAGGACGAAAATGACCTAATTGATCATCCAATGACACAAACACACCTATTGGATGCACAAGATTGGTTAAAAACCATAATTGGACAAGAATATGCCTAGGGAGGACGAAAATGACCTAAATATTAATCAAATGACACAAATGAACTTATTGGATGCACAAGATTGGTTAAAAACCCTAAATTGACAAGAATAAGCCTAGGGAGGACGAAAATGACCTAATTGATCATCCAATGACACAAACACACCTATTGGATGCACAAGATTGGTTAAAAACCCTAATTGGACAAGAATATGCCTAGGGAGGACGAAAATGACCTAAATATTAATTCAATGAAACACACAAACTTATTGGATGCACAAGATTGGTTAAAAACCCTAATTGGACAAGAATAAGCCTAGGGAGGACGAAAATGACCTAATTGATCATCCAATGACACAAACACACCTATTGGATGCAAAAGATTGGTTAAAAACCCTAATTGGACAAGATGATGCCTAAGGAGGACGAAAATGACCTAAATATTAATTCAATGACACAAACAAACTTATTGGATGCACAAGATTGGTTAAAAACCCTAATTGGACAAGAATAAGCCTAGGGAGGACGAAAATGACCTAATTGATCATCCAATGACACAAACACACCTATTGGATGCACAAGATTGGTTAAAAACCCTAATTGGACAAGAATAAGCCTAGGGAGGACGAAAATGACCTAATTGTTCATCCAATGACACAACTCAACCTATTGGATGCACAAGATTGGTTAAAAACCCTAATTGGACAAGAATAAGCCTAGGGAGGACGAAAATGACCTAATTGATCATCCAATGACACAAACACACCTATTGGATGCACAAGATTGGTTAAAAACCCTAATTGGACAAGAATATGCCTAGAGAGGACGAAAATGACCTAATTGATCATCCAATGACACAAACACACCTATTGGATGCACAAGATCGGCTAAAAACCCTAATTGAACAAGAATAAGCCTAGGGAGGACGAAAATGACCTAATTGATCATCCAATGACACAAACAAACCTATTGGATGCACAAGATTGGTTAAAAACCCTAATTGGACAAGAATATGCCTAGGGAGGACGAAAATGACCTAAATGTTAATCCAATAACACAAATGAACGTATTGGATGCACAAGATTGGTTAAAAACCCTAATTGGACAAGAATATGCCTAGGTAGGACGAAAATGACCTAATTGATCATCCAATGACACAAAAACACCTATTGGATGCACAAGATTGGTTAAAAACCCTAATTGGACAAGAATATGCCTAGGGAGGACGAAAATGACATAATTGATCATCCAATGACACAAACACACCTATTGGATGCACAAGATTGGTTAAAAACCCTAATTGGACAAGAATAAGCGTAGGGAGAACGAAAATGACCTAAATGTTAAACCAATGACACAACTCAACTTATTGGATGCACAAGATTGGTTAAAAACCCTAATTGGACAAGAATAAGCCTAGGGAGGACGAAAATGACCTAATTGATCATCCAATGACACAAACACACCTATTGGATGCACAAGATTGGTTAAAAACCCTAATTGGACAAGAATATGCCTAGGGAGGACGAAAATGACCTAAATGTTAATCCAATGACACAAATGAACTTATTCGATGTACAAGATTGGTTAAAAAAACCCTAATTGGACAAGAATAAGCCTAGGGAGGACGAAAATGACCTAATTGATCATCCAATGACACAAACACACCTATTGGATGCACAAGATTGGTTAAAAACCCTAATTGGACAAGAATATGCCTAGGGAGGACGAAAATGACCTAATTGATCATCCAATGAAACAAATGAACTTATTGGATGCACAAGATTAGTTAAAAACCTTAATTGGACAAGAGTAAGCCTAGGGAGGACGAAAATAACCTAACTGATCATCCAATGACACAAACACACCTATTGGATGCACAAGATTGGTCTAAAACTCTAATTGGACAAGAATATGCCTAGGGAGGACGAAAATGACCTAAATGTTAATCCAATGACACAAATGAACTTATTGGATGCACAAGATTGGTTAAAAACCCTAATTGGACAAGAATAAGCCTAGGGAGGACGAAAATGACCTAAATGTTAATCCAATGACACAACTCAACTTATTGGATGCACAAGATTGGTTAAAAACTGTAATTGGACAAGAATAAGCCTAGGGAGGACGAAAATGACCTAATTGATCATCCAATGACACAAACACACCTATTGGATGCACAAGATTGGTTAAAAATCCTAATTGGACAAGAATATGCCTAGGGAGGACGAAAATGACCTAATTGATCATCCAATGACACAAACACACCTATTGGATGCACAAGATTGGTTAAAAACAATAATTGGACAAGAATAAGCCTAGGGAGGACGAAAATGACCTAATTGATCATCCAATGACACAAACCCACCTATTGGAAGCACAAGATTGGTTAAAAACCCTAATTGGACAAGAATATGCTTAGGGAGGACGAAAATGACCTAAATATTAATTCAATGACACAAACAAACTTATTGGATGCACAAGATTGGTTAAAAACCCTAATTGGACAAGAATAAGCCTAGGGAGGACGAAAATGACCTAATTGATCATCCAATGACACAAACACACCTATTGGATGCACAAGATTGGTTAAAAACCCTAATTGGACAAGAATAAGCCTAGGGAGGACGAAAATGACCAAATTGATCATCCAATGACACAAACACACCTATTGGATGCACAAGATTGATTAAAAACCCTAACTGGACAAGAATATGCCTAGGGAGGACGAAAATGACCTAATTGATCATCCAATGACACAAACACACCTATTGGATGCACAAGATTGGTTAAAAACCCTAATTGGACAAGAATATGCCTAGGGAGGACGAATATGACCTAAATGTTAATCCAATAACACAAATGAACTTATTGGATGCACAAGATTGGTTAAAAACCCTAATTGGACAAGAATAAGCCTAGGGAGAACGAAAATGACCTAAATGTTAATCCAATGACACAACTCAACTTATTGGATGCACAAGATAGGTTAAAAATCCTAATTGGACAAGAATAAGCCTAGGGAGGACGAAAATGACATAATTGATCATCCAATGACACAAATGAACTTATTAGATGCACAAGATTGGTTAAAAACCCTAATTGGACAAGAATAAGCCTAGGGAGGACGAAAATGACCTAATTGATCATCCAATGACACAAACACACCTATTGGATGCACAAGATTGGTTAAAAACCCTAATTGGACAAGAATATGCCTAGGGAGGACGAAAATGACCTAATTGACCCTAATTGGACAAGAATAAGCCTAGGGAGGACGAAAATGACCTAATTGATCATCCAATGACACAAACACACCTATTGGATGCACAAGATTGGTTAAAAACCCTAATTGGACAAGAATAAGCCTAGGGAGGACGAATATGACCTAATTGATTATCCAATGACACAACTCAACTTATTGGATGCACAAGATTGGTTAAAAACCCTAATTGGACAAGAATAAGCCTAGGGAGGACGAAAATGACCTAATTGATCATCCAATGACACAAACACACCTATTGGATGCACAAGATTGGTTAAAAACCCTAATTGGACAATAATATGCCTAGGGAGGACAAAAATGACCTAATTGTTCATCCAATGACACAAACACACCTATTGGATGCACAAGATTGGTTAAAAACCCTAATTGGACAAGAATATGCCTAGGGAGGACGAATATGACCTAAATGTTAATCCAATAACACAAATGAACTGATTGGATGCACAAGATTAGTTAAAAACCCTAATTGGACAAGAATAAGCCTAGGGAGAACGAAAATGACCTAAATGTTATTCCAATGACACAACTCAACTTATTGGATGCACAAGATTGGTTAAAAACCCTAATTGGACAAGAATAAGCCTAGGGAGGACGAAAATGACCTAATTGATCATCCAATGACACAAACACACCTATTGGATGCACAAGATTGGTTAAAAACCCTAATTGGACAAGAATATGCCTAGGGAGGACGAAAATGACCTAAATATTAATTCAATGACACAAACAACGTTATTGGATGCACAAGATTGGTTAAAAACCCTAATTTGACAAGAATAAGCCTAGGGAGGACGAAAATGACCTAATTGATCATCCAATGACACAAACACACCTATTGGATGCACAAGATTGGTTAAAAACCCTAATTGGAAAAGAATAAGCCTAGGGAGGACGAAAATGACCTAATTGATCTTCCAATGACACAAACACACCTATTGGATGCACAAGATTGGTTAAAAACCCTAATTGGACAAGAATATGCCTAGGGAGGACGAAAATGACATAAATGTTAATCCAATGACACAAATGAACTTATGGGATGCACAAGATTGGTTAAAAATCCTAATTGGACTAGAATAAGCCTAGGGAGGACGAAAATGACCTAAATGCTAATCCAATGACACAACTCAACTTATTGGATGCACAAGATTGGTTAAAAACCCTAATTGGACAAGAATAAGCCTAGGGAGGACGAAAATGACCTAATTGATCATCCAATGACACAAACACACCTATTGGATGCACAAGATTGGTTAAAAACCCTAATTGGACAAGAATAAGCCTAGGGAGGACGAAAATGACCTAATTGATCATCCAATGACACAAACACACCTATTGGATGCACAAGATTGGTTAAAAACCCTAATTGAACAAGAATAAGCATAGAAAGGACGAAAATGACCTAATTGATCATTCAATGACACAAACACACCTATTGGATGCACAAGATTGGTTAAAATCTCTAATTGGACAAGAATATGCATAGGGAGAACGAAAATGACCTAAATGTTAATCCAATAACACAAATGAACTTATTGGATGCACAAGATTGGTTAAAAACCCTAATTGGACAAGAATAAGCCTAGGGAGGACGAAAATGACCTAAATGCTAATCCAATGACACAACTCAACTTATTGGATGCACAAGATTGGTTAAAAACCCTAATTGGACAAGAATATGCCTAGGGAGGACGAAAATGACCTAAATGTGAATCCAATGAAACAAATGAACTTATTGGATGCACAAGATTGGTTAAAAACCTAATTGGACAAGAATAAGCCTAGGGAGAATGAAAATGACCTAAATGTTAAGCCAATGACACAACTCAACTTATTGGATGCACAAGATTGGTTAAAAACCCTAATTGGACAAGAATAAGCCTAGGGAGGACGAAAATGACCTAATTGATCATCCAATGACACAAACACACCTATTGGATGCACAAGATTGGTTAAAAACCCTAATTGGACAAGAATATGCCTAGGGAGGACGAAAATGACCTAATTGATCATCCAATGACACAACTCAACTTATTGGATGCACAAGATTGGTTAAAAACCCTAATTGGACAAGAATAAGCCTAGGGAGGACGAAAATAACCTAATTGATCATCCAATCACACAAACATACCTATTGGATGCACAAGATTGGTTAAAAACCCTAATTGGACAAGAATAAGCCTAGGGAGGATGATAATGACCTAATTGATCATCCAATGACACAAACACACCTATTGGATGCACAAGATTAGTTAAAAACCCTAATTGGACAAGAATAAGCCTAGGGAGGACGAAATAGACCTAAATGTTAATCCAATGACACAACTCAACTTATTGGATGCACAAGATTGGTTAAAAACCCTAATTGGACAAGAATAAGCCTAGGGAGGACGAAAATGACCTAATTGATCATCCAATGACACAAACACACCTATTGGATGCACAAGATTGGTTAAAAACCCTAATTGGACAAGAATATGCCTAGGGAGGACGTAAATGACGTAAATATTAATTCAATGACACAAACAAAGTTATTGGATGCACAAGATTGGTTAAAAACCCTAATTGGACTAGAATAAGCATAGGGAGGACGTAAATGACCTAATTGATCATCCAATGACACAAACACACCTATTGGATGCACAAGATTGGTTAAAAACCCTAATTGGACAAGAATATGCCTAGGGAGGACGAAAATGACCTAATTGATCATCCAATGACATAAACACACCTATTGGATGCGCAAGATTTGTTAAAAACCCTAATTGGACAAGAATATGCCTAGGGAGGACGAAAATGACCTAAATGTTAATCCAATGACACAAATGAACTTATTGGATGCACAAGATTGGTTAAAAACCCTAATTGGACAAGAATAAGCCTAGGGAGGACGAAAATGACTTAAATGTTAATCCAATGACACAACTCAACTTATTGGATGCACAAGATTGGTTAAAAACCCTAATTGGACAAGAATAAGCCTAGGGAGGACGAAAATGACCTAATTAATCATCCAATGACACAAACACACCTATTGGATGCACAAGATTGGTTAAAAACCCTAATTGGACAAGAATAAGCCTAGGGAGGACGAAAATGACCTAATTGATCATCCAATGTCACAAACACACCTATTAGATGCACAAGATTGGTTAAAAACCCTAATTGGACAAGAATATGCCTAGGGAGGACGAAAATGACCTAAATATTAATTCAATGACACAAACAAACCTATTGGATGCACAAGATTGGCTAAAAACCCTAATTGGACAAGAATAAGCCTAGGGAGAACGAAAATGACCTAATGGATCATCCAATGACACAAATAAACTTATTGGATGCACAAGATTGGTTAAAAACCCTAATTGGACAAGAATAAGCCTAGGGAGGACGAAAATGACCTAATTGATCATCCAATGACACAAACACACCTATTGGATGCACAAGATTGGTTAAAAACCCTAATTGGACAAGAATAAGCCTAGGGAGGACAAAAATGAACTAATTGATCATCCAATGACAAAAACACACCTATTGGATGCACAAGATTGGTTAAAAACCCTAATTGGGCAAGAATATGCCTAGGGAGGACGAAAATGACCTAAATATTAATTCAATGACACAAACAAAACCTATTGGATGCACAAGATTGGCTAAAAACCCTAATTGGACAATAATAAGCCTAGGGAGAACGAAAATGACCTAATGGATCATCCAATGACACAAATGAACTTATTGGATGCACAAGATTGGTTAAAAACCCTAATTGGACAAGAATAAGCCTAGGGAGGACGAAAATGACCTAATTGATCATCCAATGACACAAACACACCTATTGGATGCACAAGATTGGTTAAAAACCCTAATTGGACAAGAATAAGCCTAGGGAGGACAAAAATGAACTAATTGATCATCCAATGACAAAAACACACCTATTGGATGCACAAGATTGGTTAAAAACCCTAATTGGGCAAAAATATGCCTAGGGAGGACGAAAATGACCTAAATATTAATTCAATGAAACAAACAAACTTATTGGATGCACAAGATTGGTTAAAAACCCTAATTGGACAAGAATAAGCATAGGGAGGACGAAAATGACCTAATTGATCATCCAATGACACAAACACACCTATTGGATGCACAAGATTGGTTAAAAACCCTAATTGGACAAGAATATGCCTATGGAGGACGAAAATGACCTAAATATTAATTCAATGACCCAATCAAAGTTATTGGATGCACAAGATTGGTTAAAAACCCTAATTGTACAAGAATAAGCCTAGGGAGGACGAAAATGACCTAATTGATCATCCAATGACACAAACACACCTATTGGATGCACAAGATTGGTTAAAAACCCTAATTGGACAAGAATAAGCCTAGGGAGGACGAAAATGACCTAATTGATCATCCAATGACACAAACACACCTATTGGATGCACAAGATTGGTTAAAAACCCTAATTGGACAAGAATAAGCCTTGTGAGGACGAAAATGACCTAATTGATCATCCAATGACACAAACACACCTATTGGAAGCACAAGAATGGTTAAAAACCCTAATTGGACAAGAAAATGCCTATGGAGGACGAAAATGACCTAAATGTTAATCCAATGACACAAATGAACTTATTGGATGCACAAGATTGGTTAAAAACCCTAATTGGGTAAGAATAAGCCTAGGGAGGACGAAAATGACCTAATTGATCATCCAATGACACAAACACACCTATTGGATGCACAAGATTGGTTAAAAACCCTAATTGGACAAGAATATGCCTATGGAGGACGAAAATGACCTAAATATTAATTTAATGACACAAACAAACTTATCGGATGCACAAGATTGGTTAAAAACCCTAATTGGACAAGAATAAGCCTAGGGAGGCGAAAATGACCTAATTTATCATCCAATGACACAAACACACCTATTGGATGCACAAGATTGGTTAAAAACCCTAATTGCACAAGAATAAGCCTATGGAGGACGAAAATGACCTAATTGATCATCCAATGACACAAACACACCTATTGGATGCACAAGATTGGTTAAAAACCCTAATTGGACAAGAATAAGCCTAGGGAGGACGAAAATGACCTAATTGATCATCCAATGACACAAACACACCTATTGGATGCACAAGATTGGTTAAAAACCCTAATTGGAAAAGAATAAGCCTAGGGAGGACGAAAATGACCTAATTGATCATCCAATGACAAAAACACACCTATTGGATGCACAAGATTGGTTTAAAACCCTAATTGGACAAGAATATGCCTAGGGAGGATGAAAATGACCTAATTGATCATCCAATGACACAAACACACCTATTGGATGCAAAAGATTGGTTAAAAACCCTAATTGGACAAGAATATGCCTAGGGATGACGAAAATGACCTAATTGATCATCCAATGACACAAACACACCTATTGGATGCACAAGATTGGTTAAAAACCCTAATTGGAAAAGAATAAGCCTAGGGAGGACGAAAATGACCTAATTGATCATCCAATGAAACAAACACACCTATTGGATGCACAAGATTGGTTAAAAACCCTAATTGGACATGAATAAGCCAAGGGATGACGAAAATGACCTAAATGTTAATCCAATGACACAACTCAACTTATTGGATGCACAAGATTGGTTAAAAACCCTAAATGGACAAGAATAATCCTAGGGAGGACGAAAATGACCTAATTGATCATCCAATGACACAAACACACCTATTGGATGCACAAGATTGGTTAAAAACCCTAATTGGAAAAGA
>JBBPBR010001164.1:0-29276 GCA_037974775.1 Cicer pinnatifidum | reverse complement strand
ATGCACAAGATTGGTTAAAAACCTTAATTGGACAAGAATATGCCTAGGGAGGACTAAAATGACTTAAATGTTAATTCAATGACACAAACGAACTTATTGGATGCACAAGATTGGTTAAAAACCCTAATTGGACAAAAATAAGCCTAGGGAGGACAAAAATGACCTAATTGATCATCCAATGACACAAACACACCTATTGGATGCACAAGATTAGTTAAAAACCCTAATTGGACAAGAATATGCATAGGGAGGACGAAAATGAGCTAATTGATCATCAAATGACACAACTCAACTTATTGGATGCACAAGATTGGTTAAAAACCCTAATTGGGCAAGAATATGCCTAGGGAGGACGAAAATGACCTAATTGATCATCCAATGACACAAACACACATATTGGATACACAAGATTGGTTAAAAACCCTAATTGGACAAGAATATGCCTAGGGAGGACGAAAATGACCTAAATGTTAAACCAATGACACAAATGAACTTACTGGATGCACAAGATTGGTTAAAAACCCTAATTGGACAAGAATAAGCCTAGGGAGGACGAAAATGACCTAAATGTTAATCCAATGACACAACTCAACTTATTGGATGCACAAGATTGGTTAAAAACCCTAATTGGACAAGAATAAGCCTAGGGAGGACGAAAATGACCTAATTGATCATCCAATGACACAAACACACATATTGGATGCACAAGATTGGTTAAAAACCTTAATTGGACAAGAATATGCCTAGGGAGGACGAAAATGACTTAAATGTTAATTCAATGACACAAACGAACTTATTGGATGCACAAGATTGGTTAAAAACCCTAATTGGACAAAAATAAGCCTAGGGAGGACAAAAATGACCTAATTGATCATCCATTGACACAAACACACCTATTGGATGCACAAGATTAGTTAAAAACCCTAATTGGACAAAAATATGCCTAGGGAGGACGAAAATGACCTAAATATTAATCCAATGACACAAATGAACTTATTGGATGCACAAGATTGGTTAAACACCCTAATTGGACAAGAATAAGCCTAGGGAGGACGAAAATGACCTAAATGTTAATCCAATGGCACAACTCAACTTATTGGATACACAAGATTGATTAAAAACCCTAATTGGACAAGAATAAGTCAAGGGAGGACGAAAATGACTTAATTGATCATCCAATGACACAAACACACCTATTGGATGCACAAGATTGGTTAAAAACCCTAATTGGACAAGAATAAGCCTAGGGAGGAAGAAATTGACCTAATTGATCATCCAATGACACAAACACACCTATTGGAAGCACAAGATTGGTTAAAAACCCTAATTGGACAAGAATATGCCTAGGGAGGATGAAAATGACCTAATTGATCATTCAATGACACAAACACACCTATTGGATGCACAAGATTGGTTAAAAACCCTAATTGGACAAGAATAAGCCTAGGGAGGACGAAAATGAGCTAATTGATCATCCAATGACACAAACACACCTATTGGATGCACAAGATTGGTTAAAAACCCTAATTGGACAAGAATAAGCCTAGGGAGGACGAAAATGGCCTAATTGATCATCCAATGACACAAACACACCTATTGGATGCACAAGATTGGTTAAAAACCCTAACTGGACAACAATATGCCTAGGGAGGACGAAAATGACCTAATTGATCATCCAATGACACAAACACACCTATTGGATGCACAAGATTGGTTAAAAACCCTAATTGGACAAGAATATGCCTAGGGAGGACGAAAATGACCTAAATGTTAATCCAATGACACAAATGCACTTATTGGAAGCACAAGATTGGTTAAAAACCCTAATTGGACAAGAATAAGCCTAGGGAGGACGAAAATGACCTAAATGTTAATCCAATGACACAACTCAACTTATTGGATGCACAAGATTGGTTAAAAACCCTAATTGGACAAGAATAAGCCTATGGAGGACGAAAATGACCTTATCGATCATCCAATGACACAAACACACCTATTGGATGCACAAGATTGGTTAAAACCCCTAATTGGACAAGAATAAGCCTAGGGAGGACGAAAATGACCTAATTGATCATCCAATGACACAAACACACCTATTAGATGCACAAGATTTGTTAAAAACCCTAATTGGACAAGAATATGCCTAGGGAGGACGAAAATGACCTAATTGATCATCCAATGACACAAATGAACTTATTGGATGCACAAGATTAGTTAAAAACCCTAATTGGACAAGAATAAGCCTAGGGAGGACGAAAATAACCAAATTGATCATACAATGACACAAACACACCTATTGGATGCACAAGATTGGTCTAAAACTCTAATTGGACCAGAATATGCCTAGGGAGGAAGAAAATGACCTAAATGTTAATCCAATGACAAAAATGAACTTATTGGATGCACAAGATTGGTTAAAAACCCTAATTGGACAAGAATAAGCCTAGGGAGGACGAAAATGACCTAAATGTTAATCCAATGACACAACTCAACTTATTGGATGCACAAGATTGGTTAAAAACCCTAATTGGGCAAGAATATGCCTAGGGAGGACGAAAATGACCTAAATATTAATTCAATGACACAAACAAAGTTATTGGATGCACAAGATTGGTTAAAAACCCTAATTGGACAAGAATAAGCCTAGGGAGGACGTAAATGACCTAATTGATCATCCAATGACACAAACACACCTATTGGATGCACAAGATTCATTAAAAACCCTAATTGGAAAAGAATATGCCTAGGGAGGACGAAAATGACCTAAATGTTAATCCAATGACACAAATGAACTTATTAGATGTACAAGATTGGTTAAAAACCCTAATTGGACAAGAATAAGCCTAGGGAGGACGAAAATGACCTAATTGATCATCCAATGACACAAACACACCTATTGGATGCACAAGATTGGTTAAAAACCCTAATTGGACAAGAATATGCCTAGGGAGGACGAAAATGACCTAATTGATCATCCAATGACACAAATGAACTTATTGGATGCACAAGATTAGTTAAAAACCCTAATTGGACAAGAATAAGCCTAGGGAGGACGAAAATAACTTAATTGATCATCCAATGACACAAACACACCTATTAGATGCACAAGATTGGTCTAAAACTCTAAAACTCTAATTGGACCAGAATATGCCTAGGGAGGACGAAAATGACCTAAATGTTAATCCAATGACACAAATGAACTTATTGGATGCACAAGATTGGTTAAAAACCCTAATTGGACAAGAATAAGCCTAGGGAGGACGAAAATGACCTAATTAATAATCCAATGACACAAACACACCTATTGGATGCACAAGATTGGTTAAAAACCCTAGTTGGACAAGAATATGCCTAGGGAGGACGAAAATGACCTAATTGATCATCCAATGACACAAATGAACTTATTGGATGCACAAGATTGGTTAAAAACCCTAATTGGACAACAATAAGCCTAGGGAGTACGAAAATGACCTAATTGATCATCCAATGACACAAACACACCTATTGGATGCACAAGATTGGTTAAAAACCCTAATTGGACAAGAATATGCCTAGGGAGGACGAAAATGACCTAATTGATCATCCAATGACACAAATGAACTTATTGGATGCACAAGATTAGTTAAAAAGCCTAATTGGACAAGAATAAGCCTAGGGAGGACGAAAATAAACTAATTGATCATCCAATGACACAAACACACCTATTGGATGCACAAGATTGGTCTAAAACTCTAATTGGACAAGATAATGCCTAGGGAGGACGAAAATGACCTAAATGTTAATCCAATGACACAAATGAACGTATTGGATGAACAAGATTGGTTAAAAACCCTAATTGGACAAGAATAAGCCTAGGGAGGACGAAAATAACCTAATTGATCATCCAATGACACAAACACACCTATTGGATGCACAAGATTGGTTAAAAACCCTAATTGGACAAGAATATGCCTAGGGAGGACGAAAATGACATAATGTTAATCGAATGACACAAATGAACTTATTGGATGCACAAGATTGGTTAAAAACCCTAATTGGACAAGAATATGCCTATGGAGGACGAAAATGACCTAATTGATCATCCAATGACACAAACACACCTATTGGATGCACAAGATGGGTTAAAAACCCTAATTGGACAAGAATATGCCTAGGGAGGACGAAAATCACCTAAATGTTAATCCAATGACACAAATGAACTTATTAGATGTACAAGATTGGTTAAAAACCCTAATTGGACAAGAATAAGTCTAGGGAGGACGAAAATGACCTAATTGATCATCCAATGACACAAACACACCTATTGGATGCACAAGATTGGTTAAAAACCCTAATTGGACAAGAATATGCCTAGGGAGGACGAAAATGACCTAATTGATCATCCAATGACACAAATGAACTTATTGGATGCACAAGATTAGTTAAAAACCCTAATTGGACAAGAATAAGCCTAGGGAGGACGAAAATAACCTAATTGATCATCCAATGACACAAACACACCTATTGGATGCACAAGATTGGTCTAAAACTCTAATTGGACAAGAATATGCCTAGGGAGGACGAAAATGACCTAAATGTTAATCAAATGACAAAAATGAACGTATTGGATGCACAAGATTGGTTAAAAACCCTAATTGGACAAGAATAAGCCTAGGGAGGACGAAAGTGACCTAATTGATCATCCAATGACACAAACACACCTATTGGATGCACAAGATTGGTTAAAAACCCTAATTGGACAAGAATATGCCTAGGGAGGACGAAAATGACCTAATTGATCATCCAATGACACAAATGAACTTATTGGATGCACAAGATTAGTTAAAAACCCTAATTGGACAAGAATAAGCATAGGGAGGACGAAAATAACCTAATTGATCATCTAATGACACAAACACACCTATTGGATGCACAAGATTGGTTAAAAACCCTAATTGGACAAGAATAAGCCTAGGGAGGACGAAAATGACCTAATTGATCATCCAAAGACACAAACACACCTATTGGATGCACAAGATTGGTTAAAAACCCTAATTGGACAAGAATAAGCCTAGGGAGGACGAAAATGACTTAATTGATCATCCAATAACACAAACACACCTATTGGATGCACAAGATTGGTTAAAAACCCTAGTTGAACAAGAATATGCCTAGGGAGGACGAAAATGACCTAATTGATCATCCAATGACACAAACACACCTATTGGATGCACAAGATTGGTTAAAAACCCTAATTGGACAAGAATAAGCCTAGGGAGGACGAAAATGACCTAATTGATCATCCAATGACACAAACACACCTATTGGATGCGCAAGATTTGTTAAAAACCCTAATTGGACAAGAATATGCCTAGGGAGGACGAAAATGACCTAAATATTAATTCAATGACACAAAAAAACTTATCGGTTGCACAAGATTGGTTAAAAACCCTAATTGGACAAGAATAAGCCTAGGGAGGACGAAAATGACATAATTGATCATCCAATGACACAAACACACCTATTGGATGCACAAGATTGGTTAAAAACCCTAATTGGACAAGTATATGCCTAGGGAGGTCGAAAATGACCTAATTGATAATCCAATGACATAAACACACCTATTGGATGCACAAGATTGGTTAAAAACCCTAATTGGACAAGAATATGCCTAGGGAGGACAAAAATCACCTAATTGATCATCCAATGACACAAACACACCTATTGGATGCACAAGATTGGTTAAAAACCCTAATTGGACAAGAATAAGACTAGGGAGGACGAAAATGACCTAAATGTTAATCCAATGACACAAATGAACTTATTGGATGCACAAGATTGGTTAAAAACCCTAATTGGACAAGAATAAGCCTAGGGAGGACGAAAATGACCTAAATGTTAATCCAATGACACAACTCAACTTATTGGATGCACAAGATTGGTTAAAAACCCTAATTGGACAAGAATAAGCCTAGGGAGGACGAAAATGACCTAAATGTTAATCCAATGACACAACTCAACTTATTGGATGCACAAGATTCGTTAAAAGCCCTAATTGGACACGAATAAGCCTAGGGAGGACGAAAATGACCTAATTGATCATCCAATGACACAAACACATCTATCGGAAGCACAAGATTGGTTAAAAACCCTAATTGGACAAGAATATGCAAAGGGAGGACGAAAATGACCTAATTGATCATCAAATGACACAACTCAACTTATTGGATGCACAAGATTGGTTAAAAACCCTAATTGGGCAAGAATATGCCTAGGGAGGAGGAAAATGACCTAATTGATCATCCAATGACACAAACACACATATTGGATGCACAAGATTGGTTAAAAACCCTAATTGGACAAGAATAAGCCTAGGGATGACGAAAATGACCTAATTGATCATCCAATGACACAAACACATCTATCGGAAGCACAAGATTGGTTAAAAACCCTAATTGGACAAGAATATGCAAAGGGAGGACGAAAATGACCTAATTGATCATCAAATGACACAACTCAACTTATTGGATGCACAAGATTGGTTAAAAACCCTAATTGGGCAAGAATATGCCTAGGGAGGAGGAAAATGACCTAATTGATCATCCAATGACACAAACACACCTATTGGATGCACAAGATTGGTTAAAAACCCTAATTGGACAAGAATATGCTTAGGGAGGACGAAAATGACCTAAATATTAATTTAATGACACAAACAAACTTATCGGATGCACAAGATTGGTTAAAAACCCTAATTGGACAAGAATAAGCCTAGGTAGGACGAAAATGACCTAATTGATCATCCAATGAAACAAACACACCTATTGGATGCACAAGATTGGTTAAAAACTCTAATTGGACAAGAATATGCCTAGGGAGGACGAAAATGACCTAATTGATCATCCAATGACACAAACACACCTATTGGACGCACAAGATCGATTAAAAACCCTAATTGGACAAGAATAAGCCTAGGGAGGACGAAAATGACCTAATTGATCATCCAATGACACAAACACACCTATTGGATCCACAAGATTTGTTAAAAACTCTAATTGGACAAGAATATGCTTAGGCAGGACGAAAATGACCTAATTGATCATCCAATGACACAAACACACCTATTGGATGCACAAGATTGGTTAAAAACCCTAATTGGACAAGAATATGCCTAGGGAGGACGAAAATGACCTAAATGTTAAACCAATGACACAATTGAACTTACTGGATGCACAAGATTGGTTAAAAACCCTAATTGGACAAGAAGAAGCCTAGGGAGGACGAAAATGACCTAAATGTTAATCCAATGACACAACTCAACTTATTGGATGCACAAGATTGGTTAAAAACCCTAATTGGACAAGAATAAGCCTAGGGAGGACGAAAATGACCTAATTGATCATCCAATGACACAAACACACCTATTGGATGCACAAGATTGGTTAAAAACCCTAATTGGACAAGAATATGCCTAGGGAGGACGAAAATGACCTAAATGTTGATCCAATGACACAAATGAACTTATTAGATGTACAAGATTGGTTAAAAACCCTAGTTGGACAAGAATATGCCTAGGGAGGACGAAAATGACCTAATTGATCATCCAATGACACAAATGAACTTATTGGATGCACAAGATTGGTTAAAAACCCTAATTGGACAAGAATATACCTAGGGAGGATGAAAATGACCTAAATGTTAATCCAATGACACAACTCAACTTATTGGATGCACAAGATTGGTTAAAAACCCTAATTGGACAAGAATAAGCCTAGGGAGGACGAAAATGACCTAATTGATCATCCAATGACACAAACACACCTATTGGATGCACAAGATTGGTTAAAAACCCTAATTGGACAAGAATATGCCTAGGGAGGACGAAAATGACCTAAATGTTCATCCAATGGCACAAACACACCTATTGAAGGCACAAGATTGGTTAAAAACCCTAATTGGACAAGAATAAGCCTAGGGAGGACGAAAATGACCTAATTGATCATCCAATGACACAAACACACCTATTGGATGCACAAGATTGGTTAAAAACCCTAATTGGACAAGAATATGCCTAGGGAGGACGAAAATGACCTAAATGTTAATCCAATGACACAAATGAACTTATTGGATGCACAAGATTGGTTAAAAACCCTAACTGGACAAGAATAAGCCTAGAGAGGACGAAAATGACCTAATTGATCATCCAACGACACAAACACACCTATTGGATGCACAAGGTTGGTTAAAAACCCTAATTAGACTAGAATAAGCCTAGGGAGGACAAAAATGACCTAATTGATCATCCAATGACACAAACACACCTATTGGATGCACAAGATTAGTTAAAAACCCTAATTGGACAAGAATAAGCCTAGGGAGGAAGAAAATGACCTAATTGATCATCCAATGACACAAACACACCTATTGGATGCACAAGATTGGTTAAAAACCCTAATTGGACAAGAATAAGCCTAGGGAGGACGAAAATGACCTAAATGTTAATCCAATGACACAACTCAACTTATTGGATGCACAAGATTGGTTAAAAACCCTAATTGGACAAGAATAAGCCTAGGGAGGACGAAAATGACCTAATTGATCATCCAATGACACAAACACACCTTTTGGATGCACAAGATTGGTTAAAAACCCTAATTGGACAAGAATATGCCTAGGGAGGACGAAAATGACCTAATTGATCATCCAATGACACAAACACACCTATTGGATGCACAAGATTCGTTAAAAACCCTAATTGGACAAGAATATGCCTAGGGAGGACGAAAATGACCTAATTGATCATCCAATGACACAAACACACCTATTGGATGCACAAGATTGGTTAAAAACCCAATTTTGGACAAGAATATGCCTAGGGAGTACGAAAATGACCTAATTGATCATCCAATGACACAAACACACCTATTGGATGCACAAGATTGGTTAAAAACCCTAATCGGACAAGAATAAGCCTAGGGAGGACGAAAATGACCTAATTGATCATCCAATGACACAAACACACCTATTGGATGCACAAGATTGGTTAAAAACCCTAATTGCACAAGAATAAGCCTAGGGAGGACGAAAATGACCTAATTGATCATCCAATGACACAAACACACCTATTGCATGCACAAGATTGGTTAAAAACCCTAATTGGACAAGAATAAGCCTAGGGATGACGAAAATGACCTAAATGTTAAACCAATAACACAACTCAACTTATTGGATGCATAAGATTGGTTAAAAACCCTAATTGGACAAGAATAAGCCTAGGTAGGACGAAAATGACCAAATTGATCATCCAATGACACAAACACACTTATTGGATGCACAAGATTGGTTAAAAACCCTAATTGGACAAGAATATGCCTAGGGAGGACGAAAATGACCTAATTGATCATCCAATGACACAAACACACCTATTGGATGCACAAGATTGGTTAAAAACCCTAATTGGACAAGAATATGCTTAGGGAGGACGAAAATGACCTAAATATTAATTTAATGACACAAACAAACTTATCGGATGCACAAGATTGGTTAAAAACCCTAATTGGACAAGAATAAGCCTAGGGAGGATGAAAATGACCTAATTGATCATCCAATGACACAAACACACCTATTGGATGCACAAGATTGGTTAAAAACCCTAATTGGACAAGAATAAGCCTCGGGAGGACGAAAATGACCTAATTGATCATCCAATGACACAAACACACCTATTGGATGCACAAGATTGGTTAAAAACGCTAATTGGACAAGAATAAGCCTAGGGAGGACGAAAATGACCTAATTGATCATCCAATGACACAAACACACCTATTGGATGCACAAGATTGGTTAAAAACCCTAATTGGACAAGAATATGCCTAGGGAGGACGAAAATGACCTAAATGTTAATCCAATGACACAAATGAACTTATTGGATGCACAAGATTGGTTAAACACCCTAATTGGACAAGAATAAGCCTAGGGAGGACGAAAATGACCTAAATGTTAATCCAATGGCACAACTCAACTTATTGGATACACAAGATTGATTAAAAACCCTAATTGGACAAGAATAAGCCTAGGGAGGACGAAAATGACCTAATTGATCATCCAATGACACAAACACACCTATTGGATGCACAAGATTGGTTAAAAACCCTAATTGGACAAGAATAAGCCTAGGGAGGACGAAAATGAGCTAATTGATCATCCAATGACACAAACACACCTATTGGATGCACAAGATTGGTTAAAAACCTTAATTGGACAAGAATAAGCCTAGAGAGGACGAAAATGACCTAATTGATCATCCAATGACACAAACACACCTATTGGATGCACAAGATTGGTTAAAAACCCTAATTGGACAATAATATGCCTAGGGAGGACGAAAATGAGCTAATTGATATTCCAATTACACAAATGAACTTATTGGATGCACAAGATTGGTTAAAAACCCAAATTGGACAAGAATAAGCCTTGGGAGGAAGAAAATGACCTAATTGATCATCCAATGACACAAACACACCTATTGGATGCACAAGATTGGTTAAAAACCTTAATTGGACAAGAATATGCCTAGGGAGGACGAAAATGACTTAAATGTTAATTCAATGACACAAACGAACTTATTGGATGCACAAGATTGGTTAAAAACCCTAATTGGACAAAAATAAGCCTAGGGAGGACAAAAATGACCTAATTGATCATCCAATGACACAAACACACCTATTTCATGCACAAGATTAGTTAAAAACCCTAATTGGACAAGAATATGCATAGGGAGGACGAAAATGACCTAAATGTTAATCCAAGGACACAACTCAACTTATTGGATGCACAAGATTGGTTAAAAACCCTAATTGGACAAGAATAAGCCTAGGGAGGACGAAAATGACCTAATTGATCATCCAATGACACAAACACACCTATTGGATGCACAAGATTGGTTAAAAACCTTAATGGGACAAGAATATGCCTAGGGAGGACGAAAATGACTTAAATGTTAATTCAATGACACAAACGAACTTATTGGATGCACAAGATTGGTTAAAAACCCTAATTGGACAAAAATAAGCCTAGGGAGGACAAAAATGACCTAATTGATCATCCAATGACACAAACACACCTATTGCATGCACAAGATTAGTTAAAAACCCTAATTGGACAAGAATATGCCTAGGGAGGGCGAAAATGACTTAATTGATCATTCAATGACACAAACAAAGTTATTGGATGCACAAGATTGGTTAAAAACCCTAATTGGACAACAATATGCCTAGGGAGGACGAAAATGACCTAATTGATCATCTAATGACACAAACACACCTATTGGATGCACAAGATTGGTTAAAAACCCTAATTGGACAAGAATATTTCTAGGGAGGACGAAAATGACCTAAATATTAATTTAATGACACAAACACACCTATTAGATGCACAAGATTGGTTAAAAACCCTAATTGGACAAGAATAAGCCTAGGGAGGACGAAAATGACCTAATTGATCGTCCAATGACACAAACACACCTATTGGATGCACAAGATTGGTTAAAAACCCTAATTGGACAAGAATATGCCTAGGGAGGACGAAAATGAGCTAATTGATATTCCAATTACACAAATGAACTTATTGGATGCACAAGATTGGTTAAAAACCCAAATTGGACAAGAATAAGCCTTGGGAGGAAGAAAATGACCTAATTGATCATCCAATGACACAAACACACCTATTGGATGCACAAGATTGGTTAAAAACCTTAATTGGACAAGAATATGTCTAGGGAGGACGAAAATGACCTAAATAATAATTTAATGACACAAACACACCTATTGGATGCACAAGATTGGTTAAAAACCCTAATTGGACAAGAATAAAGCTAGGGAGGACGAAAATGACCTAATTGATCATCCAATGACACAAACACACCTATTGGATGCACAAGATTGGTTAAAAACCTTAATTGGACAAGAATATGCCTAGGGAGGACGAAAATGACTTAAATGTTAATTCAATGACACAAACGAACTTATTGGATGCACAAGATTGGTTAAAAACCCTAATTGGACAAAAATAAGCCTAGGGAGGACAAAAATGACCTAATTGATCATCCAATGACACAAACACACCTATTGGATGCACAAGATTAGTTAAAAACCCTAATTGGACAAGAATATGCCTAGGGAGGGCGAAAATGACCTAATTGATCATTCAATGACACAAACAAAGTTATTGGATGCACAAGATTGGTTAAAAACCCTAATTGGACAACAATATGCCTAGGGAGGATGAAAATGACCTAATTGATCATCTAATGACACAAACACACCTATTGGATGCACAAGATTGGTTAAAAACCCTAATTGGACAAGAATATTTCTAGGGAGGACGAAAATGACCTAAATATTAATTTAATGACACAAACACACCTATTAGATGCACAAGATTGGTTAAAAACCCTAATTGGACAAGAATAAGCCTAGGGAGGACGAAAATGACCAAATTGATCGTCCAATGACACAAACACACCTATTGGATGCACAAGATTGGTTAAAAACCCTAATTGGACAAGAATATGCCTAGGGAGGACGAAAATGAGCTAATTGATATTCCAATTACACAAATGAACTTATTGGATGCACAAGATTGGTTAAAAACCCAAATTGGACAAGAATAAGCCTTGGGAGGAAGAAAATGACCTAATTGATCATCCAATGACACAAACACACCTATTGGATGCACAAGATTGGTTAAAAACCTTAATTGGACAAGAATATGCCTAGGGAGGACGAAAATGACTTAAATGTTAATTCAATGACACAAACGAACTTATTGGATGCACAAGATTGGTTAAAAACCCTAATTGGACAAAAATAAGCCTAGGGAGGACAAAAATGACCTAATTGATCATCCAATGACACAAACACACCTATTTCATGCACAAGATTAGTTAAAAACCCTAATTGGACAAGAATATGCATAGGGAGGACGAAAATGACCTAAATGTTAATCCAAGGACACAACTCAACTTATTGGATGCACAAGATTGGTTAAAAACCCTAATTGGACAAGAATAAGCCTAGGGAGGACGAAAATGACCTAATTGATCATCCAATGACACAAACACACCTATTGGATGCACAAGATTGGTTAAAAACCTTAATTGGAAAAGAATATGCCTAAGGAGGACGAAAATGACCTAAATATTAATTCAATGACACAAACAAAGTTATTGGATGCACAAGATTGGTTAAAAACCCTAATTGGACATGAATAAGCCTAGGGAGGACGAAAATGACCTAATTGATCATCCAATGACACAAACACACCTATTGGATGCACAAGATTGGTTAAAAACCCTAATTGGACAAGAATAAGCCTAGGGAGGACGAAAATGACCTAATTGATCATCCAATGACACAAACACACCTATTGGATGCACAAGATTGGTTAAAAACCCTAATTGGAGAAGAATAAGCCTAGGGAGGACGAAAATGACCTAATTGATCATCCAATGACACAAACACACCTATTGGATGCACAAGATTGGTTTAATACCCTAGTTGGACAAGAATATGCCTAGGGAGGACGAAAATGACCTAACTAATCATCCAATGACACAAATGAAGTTATTGGATGCACAAGATTGGTTAAAAACCCTAATTGGACAAGAATAAGCCTAGGGAGGACGAAAATGACCTAATTGATCATCCAATGACACAAACACACCTATTGGAAGCACAAGATTGGTTAAAAACCCTAATTGGACAAGAATATGCTAGGGAGGACGAAAATGACCTAATTGATCATCCAATGACACAAACACACCTATTGGATGCACAAGATTGGTTAAAAACCCTAATTGGACAAGAATATGCCTAGGGAGGACGAAAATGACCTAATTGATCATCCAATGACACAAATGAACTTATTGGATGCACAAGATTGGTTAAAAACCCTAATTTGACAAGAATAAGTCTAGGGAGGACGAAAATGACCTAATTGATCATCCAATGACACAAACACACCTATTGGATGCACAAGATTGGTTAAAAACCCTAATTGGACAAGAATAAGCCTAGGGAGGACGAAAATGACCTAATTGATCATCCAATGACACAAACACACCAATTGGATGCACTGATTGGTTTAAAACCCTAATTGGACAAGAATAAGCCTAGGGAGAACGAAAATGACCTAATTGATCATCCAATGACACAAATGAACTTATTGGATGCACAAGATTTGTTAAAAACCCTAATTGGACAAGAATAAGCCTAGGGAGGACGAAAATGACCTAATTGATCATCCAATGACACAAAAACACCTATTGGATGCACAAGATTGGTTAAAAACCCTAATTGGACAAGAATAAGCCTAGGGAGGATGAAAATAACCTAAATGTTAATCCAACGACACAACTCAAGTTATTGGATGCACAAGATTGATTAAAAACCCTAATTGGACAAGAATAAGCCTAGGGAGGACGAAAATGACCTAATTGATCATCCAATGACACAAACACACCTATTGGATGCACAAGATTGGTTAAAAACCCTAATTGGACAAGAATATGCATAGGGAGGACGTAAATGACCTAATTGATCATCCAATGACACAAACACACCTATTGGATGCACAAGATTGGTTAAAAACCCTAATTGGACAAGAATATGCCTAGGGAGGACGAAAATGACCTAATTGATCATCCAATGACACAAACACACCTATTGGATGCACAAGATTGGTTAAAAACCCTAATTGGACAAGAATATGCCTAGGGAGGACGAAAATGACCTAATTGATCATCCAATGACACAAACACACCTATTGGAGGCACAAGATTGGTTAAAAACCCTAATTGGACAAGAATAAGCGTATGGAGAACGAAAATGACCTAAATTTTAATCCAATGACACAACTCAACTTATTGGATGCACAAGATTGGTTAAAAACCCTAATTGGACAAGAATAAGCCTAGGGAGGACGAAAATGACCTAATTGATCATCCAATGACACAAACACACCTATTGGATGCACAAGATTGGTTAAAAACCCTAATTGGACAAGAATATGCCTAGGGAGGACGAAAATGACCTAATTGATCATCCAATGACACAAACACACCTATTGGATGCACAAGATTGGTTAAAAACTCTAATTGGACAAGAATATGCCTAGGCAGGACGAAAATGACCTAATTGATCATCCAATGACACAAACATACCTATTGGATGACCTAATTGATCATCCAATGACACTAATGAACTTATTGGATGCACAAGATTGGTTAAAAACCCTAATTGGACAAGAATATGCCTAGGGAGGACGAAAATGACCTAAATGTTAATCCAATGACACAAATGAACTTATTGGATGCACAAGATTGGTTAAAAACCCTAATTGGAGAAGAATAAACCTAGGGTGGATCAAAATGATCTAATTGATCATCCAATGACACAAACACACCTATTGGATGCACAAGATTGGTTAAAAACCCTAATTGGACAAGAATAAGCCTAGGGAGGACGAAAATGACCTAATTGATCATCCAATGACACAAACACACCTATTGGATGCACAAGATTGGTTAAAAACCCTAATTGGACAAGAATACGCCTAGGGAGGACGATAATGACCTAATTGATCATCCAATGACACAAACACACCTATTGGATGCACAAGATTGGTTAAAAACCTTAATTGGACAAGAATATGACTAGGGAGGACGAAAATGACCTAAATGTTAATCCAATGACACAAATGAACTTATTGGATGCACAAGATTAGTTAAAAACCCTAATTGGACAAGAATAAGCCTAGGGAGGATCAAAATGACCTAATTGATCATCCAATGACACAAACACACCTATTGGATGCACAAGATTGGTTAAAAACCCTAATTGGACAAGAATATGCCTAGGGAGGACGAAAATGACCTAAATGTTAATCCAATGACACAAATGAACTTATTGGATGCACAAGATTGGTTAAAAACCCTAATTGGACAAGAATAAGCCTTGGGAGGACGAAAATGACCTAATTGATCATCCAATGACACAAACACACCTATTGGAATCACAAGATTGGTTAAAAACCCTAATTGGACAAGAATATGCCTAGGGAGGACGAAAATGACCTAAATATTAATTCAATGACACAAACAAAGTTATTGGATGCACAAGATTGGTTAAAAACCCTAATTGGACAAGAATAAGCCTAGGGAGGATGTAAATGACCTAATTGATCATCCAATGACACAAACACACCTATTGGATGCAAAAGATTGGTTAAAAACCCTAATTGGACACGAATATGCCTAGGGAGGACGAAAATGACCTAATTGATCATCCAATGACACAATTGAACTTATTGGATGCACAAGATTAGTTAAAAACCCTAATTGGACAAGAATATGCCTAGGGAGGACGAAAATAACCTAATTGATCATCCAATGACACAAACACACCTATTGGATGCACAAGATTGGTTAAAAACCCTAATTGGACAAGAATATGCCTAGGGAGGACGAAAATGACCTAAATGTTAATCCAATGACACAAATGAACTTATTGGATGCACAAGATTGGTTAAAAACCCTAATTGGAAAAGAAAAACCCTAGGGAGGACAAAAGTGACCTAATTGATCATCCAATGACACAAACACGCCTATTGGATGCACAAGATTGGTTAAAAACCCTAATTGGACAAGAATAAGCCTAGGGAGGACGAAAATGACCTAAATGTTAATCCAATGACACAAATGAACTTATTGGATGCACAAGATTGGTTAAAAACCCTAATTGGACAAGAATAAGCCTAGGGAGGACGAAAATGATCTAATTGATAATCCAATGACACAAACACACCTATTGGATGCACAAGATTGGTTAAAAACCCTAATTGGACAAGAATATGCCTAGGGAGGACGAAAATGACCTAAATGTTAATCCAATGACACAAATGAACTTATTGGATGCACAAGATTGGTTAAAAACCCTAATTGGACAAGAATAAGCCTTGGGAGGAAGAAAATGACCTAATTGATCATCCAATGACACAAACACACCTATTGGATGCACAAGATTGGTTAAAAACCTTAATTGGACAAGAATATGCCTAGGGAGGACGAAAATGACTTAAATGTTAATTCAATGACACAAACGAACTTATTGGATGCACAAGATTGGTTAAAAACCCTAATTGGACAAAAATAAGCCTAGGGAGGACAAAAATGACCTAATTGATCATCCAATGACACAAACACACCTATTTCATGCACAAGATTAGTTAAAAACCCTAATTGGACAAGAATATGCATAGGGAGGACGAAAATGAGCTAATTGATCATCAAATGACACAACTCAACTTATTGGATGCACAAGATTGGTTAAAAACCCTAATTGGGCAAGAATATGCCTAGGGAGGAGGAAAATGACCTAATTGATCATCCAATGACACAAACACACATATTGGATGCACAAGATTGGTTAAAAACCCTAATTGGACAAGAATAAGCCTAGGGATGACGAAAATGACCTAAATGTTAATCCAATGACACAACTCAACTTATTGGATGCACAAGATTGGTTAAAAACCCTAATTGGACAAGAATAAGCCTAGGGAGGACGAAAATAACCTAATTGATCATCCAATGAAACAAACACACCTATTGGATGCACAAGATTGGTTAAAAACTCTAATTGGACAAGAATATGCCTAGGGAGGACGAAAATGACCTAATTGATCATCCAATGACACAAACACACCTATTGGACGCACAAGATCGATTAAAAACCCTAATTGGACAAGAATAAGCCTAGGGAGGACGAAAATGACCTAATTGATCATCCAATGACACAAACACACCTATTGGATCAACAAGATTTGTTAAAAACTCTAATTGGACAAGAATATGCTTAGGCAGGACGAAAATGACCTAATTGATCATCCAATGACACAAACACACCTATTGGATGCACAAGATCGGTTAAAAACCCTAATTGGACAAGAATAAGCCTAGGGAGGACGAAAATGACCTAATTGATCATCCAATGACACAAACACACCTATTGGATGCACAAGATTGGTTAAAAACGCTAATTGGACAAGAATATGCCTAGGGAGGACGAAAATGACCTAAATTGATCATCCAATGACACAAACACACCTATTAGATGCACAAGATTGGTTAAAAACCCTAATTGGACAAGAATATGCCTAGGGAGGACGAAAATGACCTAAATGTTAATCCAATGACACAAATGAACTTATTGGATGCACAAGATTGGTTAAAAACCCTAATTGGACGAGAACAATCCTAGGGAGGACGAAAATGACCTAATTGATCATCCAATGACACAAACACACCTATTGGATGCACAAGATTGGTTAAAAACCCTAATTGGACAAGAATAAGCCTAGGGAGGACGAAAATGACCTAATTGATCATCCAATGACACAAACACACCTATTGGATGCACAAGATTGGTTAAAAACCCTAATTGGACAAGAATAAGCCTAGGGAGGACGAAAATGACCTAATTGATCATCCAATGACACAAACACACCTATTGGATGCATAAGATTGGTTAAAAACCCTAATTGGACAAGAATAAGCTTAGGGAGGACGAAAAATGACCTAATTGATCATCCAATGACACAAACACACCTATTGGATGCACAAGATTGGTTAAAAACCCTAATTGGACAAGAATAAGCCTAGGGAGGACGAAAATGACCTAATTGATCATCCAATGACACAAACACACCTATTGGATGCACAAGATTGGTTAGAAACCCTAATTGGACAAGAATAAGCCTAGGGAGGACAAAAATGAACTAATTGATCATCCAATGACACAAACACACCTATTGGATGCACAAGATTGGTTAAAAACCCTAATTGGACAAGAATAAGCCTAGGGAGGACGAAAATGACCTAATTGATCATCCAATGACACAAACACACCTATTGGATGCACAAGATTGGTTAAAAACCCTAATTGGACAAGAATAAGCCTAGGGAGGACGAAAATGACCTAATTGATCATCCAATGACACAAACACACCTATTGGATGCACAAGATTGGTTAAAAACCCTAATTGGACAAGAATAAGCCTAGGGAGGACGAAAATGACCTAATTGATCATCCAATGACACAAACACACCTATTGGATGCACAAGATTGGTTTAAAACCCTAGTTGATCAAGAATATGCCTAGGAAGGACGAAAATGACCTAATTGATCATCCAATGACACAAATGAACTTATTGGATGCACAAGATTGGTTAAAAACCCTAATTGGACAAGAATAAGCCTAGGGAGGACGAAAATGACCTAATTGATCATCCAATGACACAAACACACCTATTGGATGCACAAGATTGGTTAAAAACCCTAATTGGACAAGAATAAGCCTAGGGAGGACGAAAATGACCTAATTGATCATCCAATGACACAAACACACCTATTGGATGAACAAGATTGGTTAAAAACCCTAATTGCACAAGAATAAGCCTAGGGAGGACGAAAATGACCTAATTGATCACCCAATGACACAAACACACCTATTGGATGCACAAGATTGGTTAAAAACCCTAATTGGACAAGAATAAGCCTAGGGAGGACGAAAATGACCTGATTGATCATCCAATGACACAAACACACCTATTGGATGCACAAGATTGGTTAAAAACCCTAATTGGACAAGAATAAGCCTAGGGAGGACGAAAATGACCTAATTGATCATCAATTGCCACAAACACACCTATTGGATGAACAAGATTGGTTAAAAACCCTAATTGGACAAGAATATGCCTAGGGAGGACGAAAATGACCTAAATGTTAATGCAATTACACAACTCAACTTATTGGATGCACAAGATTGGTTAAAAACCCTAATTGGACAAGAATAAGCCTAGGGAGGACGAAAATGACCTAATTGATCATCCAATGACACAAACACACCTATTGGATGCACAAGATTGGTTAAAAACCCTACTTGGACAAGAATAAGCATAGGGAGGACAAAAATGACCTAATTGATCATCCAATGACACAAACACACCTATTGGATGCACAAGATTGGTTAAAAACCCTAATTGGACAAGAATAAGCCTAGGGAGGACGAAAATGACCTAATTGATCATCCAATGACACAAACACACCTGTTGGATGCACAAGATCGGTTAAAAACCCTAATTGGACAAGAATAAGCCTAGGGAGGACGAAAATGACCTAATTGATCATCCAATGACACAAACACACCTATTGGATGCACAAGATCGGTTAAAAACCCTAATTGGACAAGAATAAGCCTAGGGAGGACGAAAATGACCTAATTGATCATCCAATGACACAAACACACCTAATGGATGCACAAGATTGGTTAAAAACCCTAATTGGACAAGAATATGCCTAGGGAGGATGAAAATGACCTAAATGTTAATCCAATGACACAAATGAACTTATTGGATGCACAAGATTGGTTAAAAACCCTAATTGGACAAGAATAAGCCTTCGGAGGACGAAAATGACCTAATCGATCATCCAATGACACAAACACTCCTATTGGATGCAAAAGACTGGTTAAAAACCCTAATTGGACAAGAATATGCCTAGGAAGGACGAAAATGACCTAATTGATCATCCAATGACACAAACACACCTATTGGATGCACAAGATTGGTTAAAAACCCTAATTGGACAAGAATAAGCCTAGGGAGGACGAAAATGACCTAATTGATCATCCAATGACACAAACACACCTATTGGATGCACAAGATTGGTTAAAAACCCTAATTGGACAAGAATATGCCTAGGGAGGACGAAAATGACCTAAATGTTAATCCAATGACACAAATGAACTTATTGGATGCACAAGATTGGTGAAAAACCCTAATTGGACAAGAATATGCCTAGGGAGGACGAAAATGACCTAAATGTTAATCCAATGACACAAATGAACTTATTGAATGCACAAGATTGGTTAAAAACCCTAATTGGACAAGAATAAGCCTAGGGAGGACGAAAATGACCTAAATGTTAATCCAATGACACAACTCAACTTATTGGATGCACAAGTTTGGTTAAAAACCCTAATTGGACAAGAATAAGCCTATGGAGGACGAAAATGACCTAATTGATCATCCAATGAAGAAAACACACCTATTGGATGCACAAGATTGGTTAAAAACCCTAATTCGACAAGAATAAGCCTAGGGAGGACGAAAATGACCTAAATGTTAATCCAATGACACAACTCAACTTATTGGATGCACAAGATTGGTTAAAAACCCTAATTGGACAAGAATAAGCCTAGGGAGGACGAAAATGACCTAATTGATCATCCAATGACACAAACACACCTATTGGATGCACAAGATTGGTTAAAAACCCTAATTGGACAAGAATATGCCTAGGGAGGACGAAAATGACCTAATTGATCATCCAATGACACAAACACACCTATTGGATGCAGAAGATTGGTTAAAAACCCTAATTGGACAATAATATGCGTAGGGAGGACGAAAATGACCTAAATATTAATTCAATGACACAAACAAACTTATTGGATTCACAAGATTGGTTAAAAACCCTAATTGGGCAAGAATAGGCCTAGGGAGGACGAAAATGACCTAATTGATCATCCAATGACACAAACACACCTATTGGATGCACAAGATTGGTTAAAAACCCTAATTGGACAAGAATAAGCCTAGGGAGGACGAAAATGACCTAATTGATCATCCAATGACACAAACACACCTATTGGATGCACAAGATTGGTTAAAAACCCTAATTGGACAAGAATATGCCTAGGGAGGACGAAAATGACCTAATTGATCATCCAATTACACAAACACACCTATTGGATGCACAAGATTGGTTAAAAACCCTAATTGGACAAGAATAAGTCTAGGGAGGACGAAAATGACCTAATTGATCATCCAATGACACAAACACACCTATTGGATGCACAAGATTGGTTTAAAACCCTAATTGGACAAGAATAAGCCTAGGGAGGACGAAAATGACCTAATTGATCATCCAAAGACACAAACACACCTATTGGATGCACAAGATTGGTTAAAAACCCTAGTTGGACAAAAATATGCCTAGGGAGGACGAAAATGACCTAATTGATCATCCAATGACACAAATGAACTTATTGGATGCACAAGATTGGTTAAAAACTCTAGTTGGAGAAGAATATGCCTAGGGAGGACGAAAATGACCTAATTGATCATTCAATGACACAAACACACCTATTGGATGCACAAGATTGGTTAAAAACCCTAATTGGACAAGAATATGCCTAGGGAGGACGAAAATGACCTAAATGTTAATCCAATGACACAAATGAACTTATTGGATGCACAAGATTGGTTAAAAACCCTAATTGGACAAGAATAAGCCTTGGGAGGAAGAAAATGACCTAATTGATCATCCAATGACACAAACACACCTATTGGATGCACAAGATTGGTTAAAAACCTTAATTGGACAAGAATATGCCTAGGGAGGACGAAAATGACTTAAATGTTAATTCAATGACACAAACGAACTTATTGGATGCACAAGATTGGTTAAAAACCCTAATTGGACAAAAATAAGCCTAGGGAGGACAAAAATGACCTAATTGATCATCCAATGACACAAACACACCTATTTCATGCACAAGATTAGTTAAAAACCCTAATTGGACAAGAATATGCATAGGGAGGACGAAAATGAGCTAATTGATCATCAAATGACACAACTCAACTTATTGGATGCACAAGATTGGTTAAAAACCCTAATTGGGCAAAAATATGCCTAGGGAGGAGGAAAATGACCTAATTGATCATCCAATGACACAAACACACATATTGGATGCACAAGATTGGTTAAAAACCCTAATTGGACAAGAATATGCCTAGGGAGGACGAAAATGACCTAAATGTTAAACCAATGACACAAATGAACTTACTGGATGCACAAGATTGGTTAAAAACCCTAATTGGACAAGAATAAGCCTAGGGAGGACGAAAATGACCTAAATGTTAATCCAATGACACAACTCAACTTATTGGATGCACAAGAATGGTTAAAAACCCTAATTGAACAAGAATAAGCCTAGGGAGGACGAAAATGACCTATTTGATCATCCAATGACACAAACACACCTATTGGATGCACAAGATTGGTTAAAAACCCTAATTGGACAAGAATATGCCTAGGGAGGACGAAAACGACCTAATTGATCATCCAATGACACAAACACACCTATTGGACGCACAAGATCGATTAAAAACCCTAATTGGACAAGAATAAGCCTAGGGAGGACGAAAATGACCTAATTGATCATCCAATGACACAAACACACCTATTGGAGGCACAAGATTGGTTAAAAACCCTAATTGGACAAGAATATGCCTAGGGAGGACGAAAATGACCTAATTGATCATCCAATGACACAAATGAACTTATTGGATGCACAAGATTAGTTAAAAACCCTAATTGGACAAGAATAAGCCTAGGGAGGACGAAAATAACCCAATTGATCATCCAATGACACAAACACACCTATTGGATGCACAAGATTGGTTAAAAACCCTAATTGGACAAGAATATGCCTAGGGAGGACGAAAATGACCTAATTGATCATCCAATGACACAAACACACCTATTGGATGCACAAGATTGGTTAAAAACCCTAATTGGACAAGAATATGCCTAGGGAGGACGAAAATGACCTAAATATTAATTCAATGACACAAGCAAAGTTATTGGATGCCCAAGATTGGTTAAAAACCCTAATTTGACAAGAATAAGTCTAGGGAGGACAAAAATGACCTAATTGATCATCCAATGACACAAACACACCTATTGGATGCACAAGATTGGTTAAAAACCCTAATTGGACAAGAATAAGCCTAGGGAGGACGAAAATGACCTAATTGATCATCCAATGACACAAACACACCTATTGGATGCACAAGATTGGTTAAAAACCCTAATTGGACAAGAATAAGCCTAGGGAGGACGAAAATGACCTAATTGATCATCCAATGACACAAACACACCTATTGGATGCATAAGATTGGTTAAAAACCCTAATTGGACAAGAATAAGCTTAGGGAGGACGAAAAATGACCTAATTGATCATCCAATGACACAAACACACCTATTGGATGCACAAGATTGGTTAAAAACCCTAATTGGACAAGAATAAGCCTAGGGAGGACGAAAATGACCTAATTGATCATCCAATGACACAAACACACCTATTGGATGCATAAGATTGGTTAAAAACCCTAATTGGACCAGAATAAGCCTAGGGAGGAAAAAAATGACCTAATTGATCATCCAATGACACAAACACACCTATTGGATGCACAAGATTGGTTAAAAACCCTAATTGGACAAGAATAAGCCTAGGGAGGACGAAAATGACCTAATTGATCATCCAATGACACAAACACACCTATAGGATGAACAAGATTGGTTAAAAACCCTAATTGGACAAGAATATGCCTAGGGAGGACGAAAATGACCTAATTGATCATCCAATGACACAAATGAACTTATTGGATGCACAAGATTAGTTAAAAACCCTAATTGGACAAGAATAAGCCTAGGGAGGACGAAAATAACCTAATTGATCATCCAATGACACAAACACACCTATTGGATGCACAAGATTGGTCTAAAACTCTAATTGGACAAGAATATGCCTAGGGAGGACGAAAATGATCTAAATTTTAATCCAATGACACAAATGAACTTATTGGATGCACAAGTTTGGTTAAAAACCCTAATTGGACGAGAATAAGCCTAGGGAGGACGAAAATGACCTAAATGTTAATCCAATGATACAACTCAACTTATTGGATGCACAAGATTGGTTAAAAACCCTAATTGGGCAAGAATAAGCCTAGGGAGGACGAAGATGACCTAATTGATCATCCAATGACACAAACACACCTATTGGATGCACAAGATTGGTTAAAAACCCTAATTGGACAAGAATAAGCCTAGGGAGGACGAAAATGACCTAATTGATCATCTATTGCCACAAACACACCTATTGGATGCACAAGATTGGTTAAAAAACCCTAATTGGACAAGAATATGCCTAGGTAGGACGAAAATGACCTAATTGGTCATCCAATGACAAAATCACACCTATTGGATGGACAAAATTGGTTAAAAACCCTAATTGGACAAGAATAAACCTAGGGAGGACGAAAATAACCTAATTGATCATCCAATGACACAAACACACCTATTGGATGCACAAGATTGGTTAAAAACCCTAATTGGACAAGAATATGCCTAGGGAGGATGAAAATGACCTAAATGTTAATCCAATGACACAAATGAACTTATTGGATGCACAAGATTAGTTAAAAACCCTAATTGGAAAAGAATAAGCCTAGGGAGGACGAAAATGACCTAAATGTTAATCCAATGACACAACTCAACTTATTGGATGCAGAAGATTGGTTAAAAACCCTAATTGGACAAGAATAAGCATAGGGAGGACGAAAATGACCTAATTGATCATCCAATGACACAAACACACCTATTGGATGCACAAGATTGGTTAAAAACCCTAATTGGACAAGAATATGCTTAGGGAGGACGAAAATGACCTAAATATTAATTTAATGACACAAACAAACTTATCGGATGCACAAGATTGGTTAAAACCCCTAATTGGACAAAAATAAGACTACGGAGGACGAAAATGACCTAATTGATCATCCAAAGACACAAACACACCTATTGGATGCACAAGATTGGTTAAAAACCCTAATTGGAAAAGAATAAGCCTAGGGAGGACGTAAATGACCTAATTGATCATCCAATGACACAAACACACCTATTGGATGCACAAGATTGGTTAAAAACCCTAATTGGACAAGAATAAGCCTAGGGAGGACGAAAATGACCTAATTGATCATCCAATGACACAAACACACCTATTGGATGCACAAGATTGGTTAAAAACCCTAATTGGACAAGAATAAGCCTAGGGAGGACGAAAATGACCTAATTGATCATCCAATGACACAAACACACCTATTGGATGCATAAGATTGGTTAAAAACCCTAATTGGACAAGAATAAGCTTAGGGAGGACGAAAAATGACCTAATTGATCATCCAATGACACAAACACACCTATTGGATGCACAAGATTGGTTAAAAACCCTAATTGGACAAGAATAAGCCTAGGGAGGACGAAAATGACCTAATTGATCATCCAATGACACAAACACACCTATTGGATGCATAAGATTGGTTAAAAACCCTAATTGGACCAGAATAAGCCTAGGGAGGAAAAAAATGACCTAATTGATCATCCAATGACACAAACACACCTATTGGATGCACAAGATTGGTTAAAAACCCTAATTGGACAAGAATAAGCCTAGGGAGGACGAAAATGACCTAATTGATCATCCAATGACACAAACACACCTATTCGATGCACAAGATTGGTTTAAAACCCTAGATGGACAAGAATATGCCTAGGGAGGACGAAAATGACCTAATTGATCATCCAATGACACAAACACACCTATTGGATGCACAAGATTGGTTAAAAACCCTAATTGGACAAGAATAAGCCTAGGGAGGACGAAAATGACCTAATTGATCATCCAATGACACAAACACACCTATTAGATGCACAAGATTGGTTTAAAACCCTAATTGGACAAGAATAAGCCTAGGGAGGACGAAAATGACCTAATTGATCATCCAATGACACAAACACACCTATTGGATGCACAAGATTCGTTAAAAACCCTAATTGGACAAGAATATGCCTAGGGAGGACGAAAATGACCTAATTGATCATCCAATGACACAAACACACCTATTGGATGCACAAGATTGGTTAAAAACCCTAATTGGACAAGAATATGCCTAGGGACTACGAAAATGACCTAAATATTAATTCAATGACACAAACAAACTTATTGGATGCACAAGATTGGTTAAAAACCCTAATTGGACAAGAATAATCCTAGGGAGGATGAAAATGACCTAATTGATCATCCAATTACACAAACACACCTATTGGATGCACACGATCGGTTAAAAACCCTAATTGGACAAGAATATGCCTAGGGAGGATGAAATGACCTAATTGATCATCCAATGACACAAACACACCTATTGGATGCACAAGATTGGTTAAAAACCCTAATTGGACAAGAATAAGCCTAGGGAGGACGAAAATGACCTAATTGATCATCCAATGACACAAACACACCTATTGGAAGCACAAGATTGGTTAAAAACCCTAATTGGACAAGAATATGCCTAGGGAGGATGAAAATGTCCTAAATGTTAATCCAATGACACAAATGAACTTATTGGATGCACAAGATTGATTAAAAACCCTAATTGGACAAGAATAAGCCTAGGGAGGACGAAAATGACCTAATTGATCATCCAATGACACAAACACACCTATTGGATGCACAAGATTGGTTAAAAACCCTAATTGGACAATAATAAGCCTAGAGAGGACGAAAATGACCTAATTGATCATCCAATGACACAAACACACCTATTGGATGCACAAGATCGGTTAAAAACCCTAATTGGACAAGAATAAGCCTAGGGAGGACGAAAATGACCTAATTGATCATCCAATGACACAAACACACCTATTGGACGCACAAGATTGGTTAAAAACCCTAATTGGACAAGAATATGCCTAGAGAGGACGAAAATGACCTAATTGATCATCCAATGACACAAATGAACTTATTGGATGCACAAGATTAGTTAAAAACCCTAATTGGACAAGAATAAGCCTAGGGAGGACGAAAATAACCTAATTGATCATCCAATGACACAAACACACCTATTGGATGCACAAGATTGGTCTAAAACTCTAATTGGACAAGAATATGCCTAGGGAGGACGAAAATGACCTAAATGTTAATCCAATGACACAAATGAACTTATTGGATGCACAAGATTGGTTAAAAACCCTAATTGGAAAAGAATAAGCCTAGGGAGGACGAAAATGACCTAAATGTTAATCCAATGACACAACTCAACTTATTGGATGCACAAGCTTGGTTAAAAACCATAATTGGACAAGAATACGCCTAGGGAGGACGAAAATGACCTAATGGATCATCCAATGACACAAACACACCTATTGGATGCACAAGATTGGTTAAAACCCTAATTGGACAAGAATATGCCTAGGGAGGACGAAAGTGACCTAATTGATCATCCAATGACACAAATGAACTTATTGGATGCACAAGATTAGTTAAAAACCCTAATTGGACAAGAATAAGCCTAGGGAGGACGAAAATAACCTAATTGATCATCCAATGACACAAACACACCTATTGGATGCAAAAGATTGGTCTAAAACTCTAATTGGACAAGAATATGTCTAGGGAGGACGAAAATGACCTAAATGTTAATCCAATGACACAACTCAACTTATTGGAAGCACAAGATTGGTTAAAAACCCTAATTGGGCAAGAATAAGCCTAGGGAGGACGAAAATGACCGAATTGAACATCCAATGACACAAACACACCTATTGGATGCACAAGATTGGTTAAAAACCCTAATTGGACAAGAATAAGCCTAGGGAGGACGAAAATGACCTAAATGTTAATCCAATGACACAACTCAACTTATTGGATGGACAAGATTGGTTAAAAACCCTAATTGAACAAGAATAAGCCTAGGGAGGACGAAAATGACCTATTTGATCATCCAATGACACAAACACACCTATTGGATGCACAAGATTGGTTAAAAACCCTAATTGGACAAGAATATGCCTAGGGAGGATGAAAATGACCTAATTGATCATCCAATGACACAAACACACCTATTGGACGCACAAGATCGATTAAAAACCCTAATTGGACAAGAATAAGCCTCGGGAGGACGAAAATGACCTAATTGATCATCCAATGACACAAACACACCTATTGGAGGCACAAGATTGGTTAAAAACCCTAATTGGACAAGAATATGCCTAGGGAGGACGAAAATGACCTAATTGATCATCCAATGACACAAATGAACTTATTGGATGCACAAGATTAGTTAAAAACCCTAATTGGACAAGAATAAGCCTAGGGAGGACGAAAATAACCTAATTGATCATCCAATGACACAAACACACCTATTGGATGCACAAGATTGGTCTAAAACTCTAATTGGACAAGAATATGCCTAGGGAGGACGAAAATGACCTAAATGTTAATCCAATGACACAAATGAACTTATTGGATGCACAAGATTGGTTAAAAACCCT